>JAZGTI010000320.1:27329-71121 GCA_036877585.1 Botia kubotai | reverse complement strand
GAACAACATACTGACAGAGTGAGTGAAGCAGAGAAAGGTAAATGTCTTTGTGTGAGTGTCATCAGGCCTCTGACCTCTAACCCCAAAGAAAAATAAACAACCAGCACTGACATGAGCCTAATCCAAAGGGCAGAATTTCATGCATTTATTCATAAATTAACCAATCCACTTAACCTTATACCTTATTTTAATTTTAAATATAACCTTAACATTGGAAAAGTAATACTGTGTTAATATAATATACATATTGAAAGTATTGATTGATTTATGGCGGTTAAAGGTGAGGGGTCATTGTGTGTGATGCTGGTACACTGGGTGTTAACATGTTGTCGTGTTGTTCCACAGCCAGTGTTGCCGCACACAGCGGTGTGTGTGGTGTGCGGTGAGGCTGGTAAAGAAGACACACTCGATGATGAAGACGAGAAATTCAATGCCATGCTCATGGAGTGCTCCATCTGCAATGAGATTGTCCACCCTAACTGTCTCAAGGTCAGAGCAATGACCTTTATGTATTGGGTTGAGAAGTGTTAGTGGGTGTACGGACAGTATTTAAAATCATTCAGTTCCTCTTTAGTGTGTGCTGGGGCGTTGTATTCACATGACTTAGCAGGAGTGTGTTATACTATTGGCCCTCTCTGGGGCTTTTATAAACAACCTCTTGTCAATACAGGTGAAGGATGCAGCTGGAGTGGTAAACGATGAACTTCCTAACTGCTGGGAATGTCCCAAATGCAACTACGCTGGGAAAACTGGAAAAGTGAGTATCTGGGGAACAGCAAGCATGTGTGTTGTGATAGAAATTTAGGATAACAAAGATGCATAAAGGATGCCCAAAGATGCAGGAGTTTTCCAGACAAGTGTTGGAAAATATTTGAAGACAGCAATAATGATTTATAAAAGTGTATTTATGTAAAGAAAAGGGACACAATTATGTTGCATACAGTTAAGATATGTGGCATTATATTTGTGGCCATTGATTGACTGTTAAGCTAGAGCTCTTAATGCAAGCTCTGACATTTTTTACCATTTATATAGGTAACGTGATATATTTGATATTACATAATGAATAACATTCAAAAGGTATAAAGTTGTCTTTTATATTTTCTTGCCACTCTTTGGCCTGCAAGCAAAAACGGGGCCCGGGGTTTAAGTACGCATCCAACCTGCCAGGTTCCCTGCTGAGGGAACAGAAAGCAGGACGTGACAGTAGAGAGGAGGGAGACCAGACCTCCATGGCAGCAGCATCCATCAAGAGGAAGACTGAGAGGGAGGAGACCCCTAGACTGAAGAGTGAGGATATGCCCTCACGTCTGCCCCCACTCTTGAGCCCCAGTGGCCTGCCGAGACCTCGATCTGAAGTGCCCAACTTTTTGAGGAAGAAGAGGAAGTTATTTGATGATGATGAAGAGGAAGAGGAGACTAGCACCAAAAAGAAGGTAACACGACCCTTTCCTGTGCACCTTTCAGGCAAAAACATTTGCTGTAGCTTTTAAAATATAATGTTGAAATAACTTTTAAATAACATTTTACAGCCAAAGAAGCTCTGGAGGCCAGAGGAGACTTTGATTCCCAAACTCTCTCATGTGAAAACAGATGAGGAGGAAGATAACTCTGAGGAAGAGGAAGATAAACATAAGCGAGAACCACCTCGCCGTTTGTTCAAGAAAGACTACAGCACAGTGAGGAAAGAGGAGGAGCAAGACGACGAGAGGCAGGATGTGAGAGATTCACCTTTCAGATCCCTAAAAGACTACAGCCACATGAGAAAAGAAGAAGACCAAGAGGAAGACAAGGAGGAAGATGAGGAAGAAGAGGAGGAAGATGGTAAAAGCAAACGAGGCAGAGACAGCAGCCCCATGCTGAAGAACCCTTTGTCGCTGGAGAGTGATGCGTCACGGTGCAGCTCCCCAAGGGCAGGGCCCAGCAGCGAAGGCAGCGAGACTCAGGAAAAGGTACCAAGAGCCCGAGCTAGACGGCACCGACGAAGGCCCCAGAACCGACAGCTCAGTGCAGAGCTCAGCAAGCAGCTTAACATGGAAATCCGTCGCACAGAACATACGCTGGCCAATGAGAACCAGCAGCCGCTCAAGAGCGAACCAGAGGACAGTGAGAATGAGGAACCAAAGAGAGGCTTACGGAATGGAACTGCAGGGAACGGCGGAGGGGGCGAAAGAGTGGAAAGGGGAGGAGGTGGAGATGGAGGCGGGGAGAGACCACACTTACGAGCAAGAGAGATGAATGGAACATCATGGGAGCTGCGGCACTTCTACCCACCTCAGATCACCCCACTAGGCTTGAACCGCAGTTCTCCTGCAGTCAGGCCACTTCCTGCTCGATCCCCTCCCAAGTGTGTGCAGATGGAGCGGCACGTGATCCGGCCCCCTCCGATCTGCCCCCCACCCGATAGGCTTCCTTTAGCCGATGGGCGTAATCACATAGCTCCACGAGAAGCCTGGTTGGCTATCTTTAGTCACTTGAGCCATCGTGAGCTTTGTGTGTGCATGCGAGTGTGCCGAACCTGGAATCGCTGGTAAGAAAGACCTAAAGGATAGTTTATCACAATTAGTTTATTAATTATTGACACTTGATTGGTTATCTCATGCTCTGTCCCAAATGCCACAATCAACCCTAGTGGGCTTTCTCTATATTATACATTGCTGTGACACAATGTTGCATTAAGTGTAGGGTAGTAGTGTAGGCTGTATTAATGTAGCTTTTGTAAACAGGTCAAGGGTCCCTTTTAAAAATTACAAATGGGTCAACCCACAGCCACAAGACAAGCATGGCATTTGGGACAGATTTCACATGTGATTATTACAAAGACATTTTTTAGTTGGTGCACCTTTCCTTTAGCCATACAAATCCAAAACTGTATTATCTTTGTCTGTTTAGGTGCTGTGACAAAAGGTTATGGACTCGTATCGACTTGAAGCGTTGTAAGTCCATCACACCTCTCATGTTGAGTGGGATCATTCGCAGACAGCCCATGACTCTGGACCTAAGCTGGACCAATATCTCCAAAAAGCAGTTGAGCTGGCTTATCAACCGGCTACCAGGTCAGTGTTTTTGTCATTGTGAACTTAGATCTTCATCATCTGTACCTATACAGGTAAACATATTTAAACCCTATGTGCATACATGTGGTCATAGGTCTGAGGGTGCTGCTCTTGTCTGGCTGTTCATGGGTAGCCGTTTCAGCTCTCTGCACTTCCAGTTGTCCACTACTGCGTAATCTAGATTTGCAGTGGGTTGAGGGTCTCAAAGACCCCCAGATGAGGGACCTACTGTCTCCTCCAACTGACAACAGACCAGGTAATATGCATTCATAAATGCACACCACCATGTTACATGTCACTGACTTAAAGGCATGGTAGGTGGTCTTTTTCAGATATTTATATATCTTTTGTAGAAGGCACAGAACAATAAATGTTCCAATTATTGCATTCGGTTTAAACCGTTCTGAACGGAGGGTGAGATCAAGCTAGATGTTATTGCTAGCCACTCCAAAAATGCCTACCAAACCTTGATACCAAATTTTTACATATTCATTCCATATACCAATATCATATTCTCCACCGGTCTTTTCTAACAGGTCAAATGGACACGCGCAGCAAACTGCGGAACATTACTGACCTGCGTCTGGCTGGTTTGGACATCACAGACGCCTCTCTGCGTCTCATCATTAAAAACATGCCTCTGCTCCAGCACCTGGACTTGAGTTACTGCAATCACATTAATGATCAGTCAGTCAACCTGCTGACTGCAGCAGGGACCACCACTAGAGACTCCCTAACTGATGTCAACCTCTCTGGTAATTGCACTGTTCAAACATTCAGTCCCTATTTCTATTTGTGACCACTGCTTTTTTTTGTGGTTTCAACTAATGCCGTTTTATGTTTCTTCTTTAACAAAACTGTGAAAGAAAACAACTAACACATCTACAACTAATGATATGGTCATTACCACTGTTCAAAACAACAACTCAGCCTTGCTGGCTAAGTGACTCATAACGCTGGATGCTAAATTTGTAAACAAACACCATGATGTGCCATGTGTGTTTGTGGGCAGGTTACATAGTAGCATAATCAGATGTTGCATTATTTACGTCTCAAGTTAGTAAAATCATTGTGGTGGAAAGGAGTATCAGTAACTGTGAAGCTCTGAAGAGAAACAAATAACTTTACAGTTTTTGATATCTTCAGAAGTAATTAATTAAATAAACATTCTATTTTTCATACTAGCTAGTTTTAGTCTTATGCTGTAAAACTGTCAATTCTCTTCTAATTATCTGTTATTTCTTCTTTCTTTAGTGTGTAACAGGGTTACCGATCAATCACTGAGCTACTTCAAACGTTGCGGAAACATTTGCCGCATTGACCTGCGCTTTTGCAAGCAGGTGAGCCGGCAGGCGTGCGAGCGCTTCATAGCTGAGATGTCTGTCAGTGTTCCTTTCCAACTGCAAGAGGATAAACTGCTCCAAAAACTGAGCTAGTTGCGCTACACAGCACCCTCTAGTGTCTGGGAGGAAGTCACCAATCTAAAATGATACTGTGTATCAGGTGCTGCCATGTGTTGGGAGAGAGGACTGAAACTGGACTTGCACATATTAAAAAGAAGCACTGCAGCACATGTCTGTAAACAAAACAGTTTGTCAGCTCCTTTAAACTGGACAGAGGAGGACGTAGTGTACTTAAAAGCCCATAATACTGCTCCTATTCTGAATGGTATATTCTGAAGATGGACATTTCATTGGGCAAATTCTTTATATCTTTAAAAGTAGATTATATATGTTTGATGCCGGAAGATTGTATTAAAAGGTGTTGTGATAGAAAGTAGAGAATGCAATGCACATATATACATACATTTACATACTCTCTAGATATTACAAACCCTTAATTCATGAGAGAGCAAGCATGGTTGAACATTATACAAACCCTCCAAACAGTTTTTGTACAAAAGATGTATCAGTTGAGATTTCTGTGTGATTATTTTTGGTTTACTCTGGGTTATATGTATTGTTCTCTAATTTTTATATAATGGAATTTTTAAATATCTCTGCAGTCTGTTTATGTTTTCATTATCTGAATGCTTCAGTCTGATTAATGTTTTTGCAGTCATGAGTTTTGACTGCTCTCAATTGACTTCGTTTTTGCTGTTCTAATCTCAGAGCAGATATACAGTAGGTGTGATATTTGTTCTTCAAGGTCTATTTATAAAACAGTGCCATATTCCATCTGTTGTGCTACACCGTTGTAACAGGCAAGCCTTCAGCTATCTAAGTATATTTCACAGCTATGCCTGTGTAGAATGTTGTGCTTCAGTATATCAATATAAAGATGTTTAAACCAAACAAATTGCTGAGTTAGATGGTTAACTTGAATATTCATTAAATTTGTCCTTAATTTAACTGAAGCTGTTAAAATATGCTTAATGAATAAAAGATTGTAAATACAATTTCAATAATATAATCCATCTAGCACAGCAATCTTGTTTTGAAAAACACAATCAGGTAGTTCTACATTTTCTTAATGAGGCCAAAAGACTTTTCTTGCTGAAAGTCTTTTCAGTATTTGTTATTCAAAGCCATCATGTATGTGCTTTATTCTTTCCACAGTGCTTATTATTGTAAAATTGTAATTGTGGTGATGACAGATGGTTTCAACTATGTGTATTATTGTAAGTTTTGTCTCAGGAATGTGATTCAGAAAGAAGCCTTTTTGATCCAGCCACATACCTGTACCACTATAAATTAAGGCATTGTTTGCCATCGAAACACTCTGATGTACATTTGGCTATTTATATTTGTATGTAATTAAAAAGAAAAGGATTTATTGTGCGGCATTATTTCATCCAGTTTTCTTTTGATAAAGAGTAATCAGAGAAGCAATTGTTATACAATTATCTTAAAGACCATATTAGATTTTGGGGTTTCTTGTCCATCTATGTTTGGTTTGATTTGAGGCCAGCTGTATACCAGTACAATTAATTCTCAACATTTTTATTTAGTAGCACAAGGGTAAGAACCCAACTCTGTATCTTATTTGTAAGTTCTATATTAAAGGAATGGAACAACCAACCCAAAGAAACAAAGATGAAGTGACATTTTTGTTAAGAGAAAAATGTATATGAATAACAGACAGGAATGAAAACTGTCATAAAAGCTTAAACAAGGATGTAATGAATTTGAATTTACACTAAAATGAGAATTATTTCCCTTACAATCTAAAGAAAGAGGCTGGTATTGCTGTGGTGTATGAGTGAGAAAGCATTAGGGCCTTTTGTGCAGCTGTTGCATGTCTGTGCTATGGAATGGGCCGCAATGCTACTCGGCAAGCAGAAACAATGCTGACTGGGTGAACTGTATGGATTGCACTCCCTAGTTTTACTTCATTAGTTTTTACCCCTCAGGTTTAGAGCACACAAGGGCAACAAAAATGTAATTCCAAACACATTCCAGCACTAACACCAATGGGAAAGACTACAGCACAGTGAAAACACAACAATGCACCTTATTTGGCACCTACATCACACCTCTTATACAAGTGCAGCGTTTTAGGTTATAGTTAATTTTTCTTTGACATAAAATACACATTTGTTTTACAAACGCAAAACTGTTCATATAACTGCCTGAGGAACATGTGATGTGCTTTCGTCATTATCTGTGATGATGTCAATCAACTCAAACAAGCATTTTAAAGAGACAGATTGCCCAAAAATGACAACATGCTGTTTATTTACTCACCCTCAGGACACCAAAGGTGTAGATGACATTTTTCTTCAAAGGTTTCTTGCACAGACCAATTGTTTCGCTTCATAAGACCTCCTCAATATGTCATCAACACTGCCAAACACACTGCCCCCGTGGACATGCATTTTATGAAAAACATCCCAGGTAAAAATATTCTTTAATGTTCTACTAAAGAAAAAAATGTCACCTGAACCTTTAGGTGGCCTGCGGGTGAGTAAACGGCAAACTTCAGTTTTTGATTAAATAACCCTTTAAAAGTTTTGCTGGGGTGTGGTGGGGTGAGCTGGTTTTGGGCCTGATCCTGATCTTAGACTTCTTTTATAAGATAGTTCTCATTACTCACTAAACTGACTTACGAACAGATTTGCAGGCTGAATTTCAAGTCACGTACAAGTGCTCAAAGTCGCCTGACCAACTGTTGTCACTGGCACAAAGAGCTCACAGAGCAGCACAGACTGAAAAACCAGCCAATGGATTCAGACTCATATGATTATAATAGAGAACGCGGAATGTGGAGGAGAATGACCTGCTGTGGGCTCAGAATGCATTTTTGTGAGCATGGTCATTATGTCACTTGACATTTTGTTTAATTGTACCAGTGTTGTATCATTAGAGGGTACAATGTTACTGACAGCAACTGACAAACCGTTTTCAGAAACCCAGGTTTAAGCAGCATAATCAGAGCAGAGAACAAAAGCGCATTCACACGTTGCAACTAAAGTGAAGTAAAAGAGCAACAAGAACATTCGGTTTCTTTCATCCTGAGATATAATGTATTTGTCCATGTATCATTTTTTGTTCATTTCTGCGTTTCTCACAGTGCTTGCATGAGGCACGTGAGCAGAATGTCTACAAAGCTGTAGGACGTCAAGTCAAGGCTGTGAGGTGCTCAACAATTGCATATTACAGATCTTCTTTAAAGAGCTTGTGGAATGCCTTCATTATTAATGAAGCGTTTGTGCATGAAAAAGTCATCGTGGACCATCGTGTCTGTGTTCCTTGAGTCTTCCCGAAACCTCATATAAAATTACGCAGAGGACGTCTTCTACTTTCATTGATCAGGACAGGGGCACTTGATGGGCGCATCCATCTGGAGGCCGTGATGCAAAGCGGTCTGCAGGTGGAGCACGTTATTAAAGTGTGTTTATTGGGGTAAAGCCAGTCCTTCCAGCTGTATTAGGACTTGAAGACGTGCACGGCCCTGATGACATACTGTCTGCATATAGGGCATTCGCTCATGCGTTTCCCGCATTTTGTGCAGGTGACCATGTGACCGCATTCAAGCAGCACGCAGTCGATTACAGCGTCCATACAGATGCGACACAGGTTGTCGTCGCTGGATAACTGGGTCTTGCAACCATCTGCAGTAAAGAAAAAGGTAAGACGGGACGTAACTTTAAAGATAGATTCTTATGCAGCTGCAAATTAAACAACACACAGATCTGATGAACCACGATATCCAACTTCTGTACTTTGTACTTCATAAGAACCCTAACAATACGTCAAAACAGTACAACTTTATGAAGGTAAAGGATGAAATGGGGTAATGGGGGTAAAACAGAACAGCAGATACATTCTTTTAACCCCAAACCCTACCAATAGATGTGGACTATCTTTAACATTACCCTTTACCTTACATCAGAAGCTTTCTTCTGTATAATTGATCATTTAAGGCAATATGACTTGCCCTGGCTGTCTCAACAAACACATCTTACATTTTTGTAAAAATACATGCTATCCGTTAATGGCAGTGGCCATGCAGGAAGGGAGGGGGTTGTAGTGCAATGACATCACAAACCGCCGTGCAACGGTGGGCGTGACCAGGTAACATTTCCACCAATCGCAAGCCTTACCTCCAATTTCACCATTGCAGATAGGAGGGGGATAAGCTACCACTTAAGTGGGAGGAGCAAAGCACAGCTATTAGACAGTGTCTGATCAGCTATTAGACAGTATCTGATGACAGATTTACATTTACGCATTTGGCAGATGCTTTTATCCAAAGCGACTTACAGTTCATTCAAATGATACATTTTGTCAGTGCATGTGCTCCCTGGTAATTGAACCCATGACCTTTGCGTTGCTAGCGCAATGCTCTACCAACTGAGCTACAGGAACAGATCGTGATTCTGTTTTAGCCCAGGATGATAGTCCACTCAGTCTAGTACTGAATGCATTCTGTGTTAGTATTCTACAACCTATTCTTTATGACATAAAATGTTTTAGTACCTGCAGTGATGGGGATGCTCACATTTTCCACTGGAAAAAAAGAGGAAAACAAAGTTTGCTTTAATCCTGTTGCACAGCTAATGAGTGATGCTTTATATACAAAACAATGTGTTGACTAGCACTGACTAGATTTGCGATTCTCCTCATTTTCCCGGTAAAGTCTCCTGACACGCTCCACCAGCTCCCACTTTTCACAGCACCCGGAGAAGCTTACAAAGTTCCTGGCCAGGATCTCCTTCAGCTGTCGTATGGTCAGCTGCTCCACATCATCAAGGCAGGACAGGTCCGACAGAGAGGCCCGGGCCCGTCGCCGTGTCTGAGGACTCACCTGACATTACATGAGTACTATATTACAGGTGTGTAATATATTGTATATATCGAGTAATATATTGTCAATATATTGAGCACTATATTGTAGGTGTTATATACAGCAGCCCCTGTATATTTTGACACTTTTCCAAGCCACACAGTATTATTATCATTGGATAGAATAACAAAATAACAAACCAAATATCACCTGCAAACAAATGATACTACAGCATTTCTTAGAATTAACTTTCTGAATTCATATTACGTTGGTTTATAAAATTCCACTTTAAGAAGAGACAAAACTTGTTTTTTATTAGGTAACATTTGTTATGGAAAGTATGAATTACACCATTTCACCATATGTTAACCTTGTAAGTCTAACTCACCTCTGGTGTGTGTCCTGTCTGGTCAAGGTTAAGGAGCGACACTGAAGTGGAGTCCTCAATATCCTATCAGCAACAAATGTTAACACTTTAATTTTAGCAACTCTTTACCACTAACTGCAATCAAGTAGCTTTTAGTTTAAATATCATTTCAAATCCTCCTGGTGAAGTATGTATTAAAGGAGTCAAGGAATACAACAGTAAGAGTAGTACCCTATTCCATTGGGAATAGTACCCTATTTCAAACATGCACTTTACGGATTGTAATCATTTGGACGCACCTGATTGGTGGAATCTGAGCTGTTGCTCCTACTGATTGGTTCTCCTTGAATTGGGGAATGTGCAGACAGAGGGGAAGTGGGCTCTTCAAATAAAGGGGGCGGGCTATAAAGAGGGCGTGACTGCAGAGAGGGTGTGTCTGGATCGTCTTCGCTCTCTGCTCCTTGGTGACAAAGCACCAAGTCCACAAGGTCTTCCTTCTCCCTGGATTGAATGCATTTAAACATCATTTCCACAACTTAAAAAATACATAAAATGTAAAGGCTAAAAACACTAGCTGTTCAATACAGACCTGCAGGTATCAGTGTTAATGTTGCGTAGCATAAGGTACTGCCGCAAGTCTTTGACACGCAGGCGCATGAGTTGAGGGCGCTGGAACGCTGTGCCCTTCAGCAGATGACAGGTTGTGCATCTGCGCAAGTTTTCCTGAAGTATGGAGCACAGCGAACAGAAACTCTTCTTACAGTCACAACAGATGTGCTAGGACACAAGAGAAATAGTTCATGATGCTTATTTGAAATTACATGCTTGATAAGAGGACAATGGACAAGGCTGTAATAAAATTAACACCTTTAACATTCAATTAACATTGTTTGCACATAGATTGGAAAGACAGTCAAAATCCAAAAAAGCTTCTAGATTATTACATCATTTTTCCTTGACCTTATATACCTTTTAATCATGCAATTGTCTGAATTTACCTCCTCTGAGCTTAAATTAAAATTTTTGAATAAAACTTCTTGTTGATGGGTCAAAATATGAATGTCTTACACACCAATGTTTGTCTAATAAATTGCCCTCCAAAATGAGAATGTCCCCTTCCCCAATACCACTTGCCACCAACCAGTTTTTTGACAAGGTGTTATGTAAACTAAAGGCTATTGGCCCGTGTCCTGTTTCAATAGGAAATACAGAAACACAGAAAACCAAATTGTTCGTCAAACCACTTTACAGGGTTTTCAAACCTAAATGCTGTCAGAAAGATTAGAATCTGAGCATAAATGACCAGAATGTGAAAGTCTGCATGTCTACCTACCCTCCTTCTAAAAACAGAGAAGGCTTGCCCGCAGGCCTGACAGAGCAGACTGGTGCTGCTTGAGTTGGCAGGGGGGTATGTGGAGTATCCTGCAGTGGGAGCGAAACGAAATGGCCCAGCACCTGCTCCGAAACCTGGTTGCTGCCCTCTCACGGCCCCGGTACCCATCACCTCATTTAGCAGACCACAGCATGATGCCCACATAGACGAGGCCCCCGCCTGCATGTAAAGTATGAGTAAACCAATACAAGTTCAACGTCTAAAGAAGTGCAAGTAAAAATAAAGCTCTGTTTTTAATCAACAGTGTGACATCTTAACTACGTTCATTCAAAAATAAGTGATGTGGGACAGTTTGACCATCATCAGAATTAATTAAACCTTTTGAGGTTACATCAGGATGAAATATCCACCATGCAGAAACTGCCATTCCAGAGCAGGTGATGTTTTGCTGTGGGACACAGAATTTGATTTCCAGTCATTGAGAATCTCCTGCCCTGAAATAGCTTCTATTGACTGGGATCAATCTCATTAGAGGTGGATAAGAATAAAGCTATAGAGAGATTAGTGTGCTTTAAATGACTTATGACTGCAGCTAGTCTGCTGACACTCAATAGAGTAACCATGGTGTTTTTATTTTTTCAAGCCAACAGGACTCCCAATTGTCATTGTGTTGCCCAAAGCACAGTGAAGGATCTGTCCTGTTGCTGGTCTCACCTCTCAACATAAGTTCAAAAAATAAACAAACATGTCTGATCATTGTATGTAACCATGTTACAGTGAGATATTGAAAATGCATATCCCTAACTGCTAGACCTGGACTGATATACAAATATTTAGGGAAACGGAAACTCAGTGCACAAACAAAAACGCACAGAATGCACAACGTACAACTGCATGCTATTGCTAAACTGGAGAGACTGTAACTTAATGAACATCAACGCAAGATAGCATATTATTCCTGCTAGCATGATTTACAGATATTAGATAAACAAGTTTCAAACACATCGAATAGAATGGAAAATTATTTTACCTTCATAGCAACTACAGGAAACCGCAGGGATTCACCCAACAGTAAAGAAACGCATTCAGACCATTGCTTATAAGCGCCAGGCTTTTGAGCTAACTCTTCATTTTCAGTCTACAGCCTCACCAAGAGCTCTATACAACGGTAATGACACGCTGCTGACCAATCAGAACTGTGGATTGGCTGTGACGCAAAACAAAGGCCAATCATCTCTTAACTTTAGTCGTGCAGCGGAAGTTCGTCCAGATGGAGTAACGTTTCTCATTGTCTGTGTGATGTACACGTTATTAAGTAAAATCGCTTTGAGTTAATAATTTTACCATGATAACTTAATCATTTGTTGCCTTATAGTGCTTTATTAGTACTCCATATGATTAATTAGCGGACTTTATGTGGTCTGAACTTCACTGACCTGAAAAGTTACTTGCATCATCAGTATGTGACTCACAGAGTTGTACCACAAATAAATGATTACATAGTTTAGCACTGGAACACTCAGTCCTAATGTAGTGATTATTAAAGGGTAAATTAACTAAGTATTAATTATTGAGGATGTCACCTGAGTCACAGTCAGATCATTGTTGAAGTGAGGGGCGTTGGTGCTGTTTCAGCAATGATAATTTATAATTGATAGCTACTTTTTATAACAACTTTTCTTTGGTCAGAATTGTAACGCTTTATGTTTAAAACTTTATGTTTACATATTTTGTTCTGTATTGATTCTAGGGCCTTACACTTGAAACATACAGTCAGTCATCGACTTTTAGCTAGAATTACCAGCTATTAAATTACCAACTAGTAAAATTGTTGTTCTCTGGAAAGAGACCTATGAGTATATTAAGCTTTTGAGTTTTTCCACAGAAAATGTGTTATAATGTAACTGTCATATCTAACCACTGGCGCCCTCTGCCGTATTCTAACGACATTGTCACATTGCAGTGCATCTGCTTGTATGCCTTTAAAAAACGAACTTTGATGCCTCTCACGACTATTGCGAAATCTTATTGGTCTGTTATACATCAAATGTGTTGTGATTGCCTGCGAGTTTACTCACTTTTACTTTCGATAAGAATGCAAACTCACTGGGTTTGTTATATAGGACAGGACATAATCCGTAATGTAATGATGATTTTCTGTGTCCAATTTTTGTTTTATTGCTTTTACAGTCAAATGTAAACGATATGCTTAATTTATTCAGTATTAAGTTCTGTTAAACATATTGTGTTCCTTGCAGTATGAGCTGATTACAGGCTCAGCTCCTGTTGAATGTGAACAGTATGGAACTTCGGTGTGTAGCAGAACAACACGGAAACCTTTGCTGTCATCCTCTGCCACCTGGCAGAGCTTTATGCTGAGCAGGTTCCTGACATTACATCTGGCACACAGCCTTCAATGACTGGCAGAACAATCAGAACAACGGAGATGTATAAAATCATTGTTTTGCTGATATAATCATGCATCATTACCGGCTCATTCTATCATTCTTTTTATAGCTCATGTTGGATATGCCCAAACAGGCCCTAGTGCTGATGAAGGATGTGTTGGAGTCAGTGTTAGCTCATGGGGCTTTGATAGACAAGGGCAGTGCCCTGCTACTGGCTGCTCACTGTCAGACTGCCCTGGCAGAGACCGCTGCATAGGAACACAGACTGCCTAGTAATGAATCATGCTTTTCACCCATCAGCTGTTTTAAAGGCATTTCTGTATTTTCTCAGAGTTTGTAGGGCAGAACTGTGTTTAAGTGATTTATTTTTTCTTGCAGCTGTGGAACTAGCCATGCACACTTTGGATGAGGCAGATGTATATTTCTCTTTTCTTGACTGTAAGAAGCGCATGAGTGATGTGTACTACCTGCAAGCGCACATGCATCACACACTGGGCATCTTGCAACGCAACAAATGCACCATGCTACTCTGCGTCCTTGATCAGGAGCTCCCGTTGTCTGGAATGACTGTTGTCATTCCTTAAAGCAATTTAGAGGTCATTCTTTAGCAGACTGAAATGGAGCATTGTTTTGCCTTTTAGACACTTGAATGATGATGTATGTTTTGTAGGGTGTGTCATATGATTTCTGCATACTAAAAATATTTTTTATATGAAAAACTATATTTGTGTCTTTGATGTTTTTATATTTTATACCTGAGAAAAAAATGACTATAGTACAAACTACTACAAATAAAACCACAATAGTTCTATTATGACTGTAAGGCATAAAAATACTCTAAATAATTAAACGATTAAAAGATTTGAGGTTTAGTGTAAATATTGTTTTTGTATTGGTTTGAAGGTATGCAGAATTATAGATTTATTTTAGCAGCCATCATTCCTTATTACTACTTGTTGCTTAGAATCTAGTGGAGAATGAGATAAATAAATGAAGAAATAAATTTCTGTATACATAAAAATACATACACATAATGAAATACACAACAAGTACACATATATACATAATGAACAGTACACTGTATACATAATGAAATACATAAGAAGTACAAAAATGTTTTTGTATGGAAATGTAGGCATATTTAAGCAAATAAAATATTGTTGACTAAACAATTTAAAAAATCTATTTATTTATACTTAATTCATTTCTCGTCCTTCTTAAGGTTAATGCAGGTATATCTCGTATTATCCCGCGTTTCTACTTGTCCTGTGTAATATGATGCCTTAAATCCCACCTTCAGCAACTGAACTGATGCGCAATGTCCGGATTTCTGACCCAGACTCCCAACATGGAGGCGCTTGGGGGATACCCCACCAAATCATCTGCCTCCAGAGCCAAACTCTTCAAAGTCTTACTCAGTGTAGCCGTGTGCGTGGGCTCACTGTATTTACTACAAAGTAAACTACAAAGATCGCGAAAACCTAAAGATTTTTACTCGTATGAAGTCAAGGACGCAAGAGGAAAGAACGTTTCACTGGAGAAGTATCGGGGGAAAGTAAGTTATGCAATCTAGTTATGCAAAAACAGTTATTTTAATGGCCAAACTTATTTTTAGGATATCGATGAGAGCATTATAGTCTTAATCTGCCATGTGCAGATAGATGGGTATTTTCATTTGAAGCTTATCGGTGTCTGATTGTAGGTCTCACTGGTTGTAAACGTGGCGAGTGGAAGTGAGTTAACAGAGCAGAATTACCGCACTCTGCAAGAGCTTCATCGGGAGCTCGGCACGTCCCACTTTAACGTGCTGGCCTTCCCCTGCTCGCAGTATGGGGACACTGAATACGGTACTAGTCGAGAAATCGAGGCTTTTGCAAAATCCAACTACGGTGTGACGTTTCCCATCTTCAGCAAGATCAAAATAATGGGGTCGGAGGCGGAGCCTGCTTTCAAATTCATCACAGGTAGGCAAATACTGAGAAACATTCATGCATAATGTTCATGTTGTATTAAATAGAATGTAAACCAATGACACTTTTTAGATATTGTGTATGATGATTGAGGTTTAAGAAAATGTGTTACTTGTGCTAAGTGCAGTGTTATGAGCAGACATCCAGGAATGCCCTGTGATGTGGGGCTCACTAAATTCCAGTATGGCCTACTCATTAGACCAAGGGCCCTAAGATTTGTCTTTGGTTTATGTGTATTTAAACAACTGACATTAATCTCTGATTTCAAAACTGAAGCCATTTTTAAATAAATTGTTATAAGTTAAATAAGTTTATCTATTTATTTCTTTTTGGAGTGTAGATTCAATACAGAGAGTACCAAAATGGAACTTCTGGAAGTTTCTTGTGAATCCCGAGGGCCAAGTGGTACGTTTCTGGAAGCCAGAGGAGCCCATAGAGGACATTCGTATGGAAGCAGCAACGCTTGTGAGGAATATCATACTGAAGAAAAGACAGGAACTATGATGGGCACAAACCTTCTTAGAGACTCAAAATATTTTCTTGAATGGGCATGTTTAAGTGCATATAGATTCTCAGTGGCAAAATCTTGAGCCCTTTGCCTTCTGTGTATCAGAGAATGAAGTGTTGTTTAGGGTCATGTGAATGAAAGTGAAAACAGATGTATGTGGTAAAGACCTGTCTTTCTCTGCTTGTGTGTACGTGTAATTTTAGTAATTTGGATTTTGTGTGAATTTAAAGTATGAAAAACAAAACAACTCTTGTCTGTTTTTAATGTATTACAGGCGTTTGATAAAGCTGGATGGTTTATCAGAATTTAAAGATGGGATCATGCAGATGTGTCAAATAATGTCTCTGATTTGTCACAAGAAAACCAACCAACTCGCATAATTGTGTATAACATGCTATAAGAATAAATGAAAGATATTCCAGATAAATACAAACTCAGTTTTACATTTTTACTGCAAAAATTTAGAACTTTATATTATCTAATTCAAATTGTAAGGTTCTTTATAAAAGGAACACGTCTTGTCAGGATGTGAAATTTACGTTTACGTTTACAAAAATAACCTTATAAAAAACAATTACTTTTTAGATAAATTAAACATTTAATCAAAGTCTTCATGTGCAAGTAAACTGATTTAAAAAGACAGATGTACACTTACAAGTGTTGACCATTAGAAAAATAAAGCTGGTGGTCAGGTAGACTCAAAAGATCATACACCTGCACAGAGTTCCAGACTGATCAACTCACATTAAATCTGTCATGCTGTAATAATTTCAAAGAAAGATGTGGAATAATACATCAGTCTTGAGTGTATACATCCTGAAATGTAACTGTGTCTGCTTTGTTTTTCTCTCATTGATTTATTAATTGATGACAAAGACACTGGCAGGTTATGATGTATTGGTTTATGTAAAGTTGTCCTGACAAAGGCATCTCAAACAATGTCACCTTTGCATTAAAAATGACATAACTAAGCGAATGACACTTAATGACAGTTGTCATAAACATGCATAAACCCTCCTTCATATTCATGACATGTGTCATGTCATAATTATGAAGGTGTCATGTCAGTCTTATGCACACTCCTTCAAGTAAAGTGTTACCCATTTAACTGACCTGGATGCTGTTCTTGATGTCTGTAGATGTCTGTACATGTTTTAAAGTTCTATAATCACTATTGTTACCATACACGTTTTATGTAACCCTATTTCTTTTCAACCTTGAGGCGCAATAGTTATTTTTGTTCACTAGATGGCAGAATTGTACAATCTCTCGATAGATGAGTCAAAAAGCCTAACATGCAAATACTGCGTTTCTCTATGAAATTTGTATAACAGTTCGGCCTAGCATATGCTTAAAATAGCATAGTACATATGTACAGTGCGTGCAGTACATTTATATATACCTATATCTTAATACATACATTTTATACATTATAATATGTACTAGGCTACTAGAAGGAATGCTCTATGTTAATGGCAGATTGTAGTATGTATAGCATTTAGACAGAAATGTATATGCATATTGTTTATGGACCAGACTTTTGTTAGTCTAAAGATTATCACAGTGATCAAGTGAAATTAATTTGTATTCTATAGTTTGGCACATGAAACATTGCTTTCAGTTGTTGCTTTTGTCCCACGTGTATTTATTGTTTAATGTTTTTATAATTCAGTTTGTTGTAGCTGGATTTTGTCCTGAAGGCACATCTCTTAGAACAAGAGACTATATTCATTTATAACTGATGTGACACAGAGCACAAAAGCACAAAGAAATGGGCTCTCGAGACAAAGAGACCCAGCAGACAAAGATCACCTTCCCTGTCCTCATGTTTATTGGTTTTAGCCTGACCCAGCCAATCCATCACAGTTTTTAGGTCGAGCGTCATTAGAGAAACACTCAGTACCAAATGTACCAAGTGTCCAGACAAGTGCCGGCATCCGTTCTTAAGCTTCAAAGTTCAGCCTGGTGGGGTTACTGCTTTCTGGCTGTGTTCTGACATTTAGTGAAGTCTGATCAAAAGGCCACGGATCACTTTGACAGCACTGAAGTCCCCATCAGGTGCACCGTCGGCTAGAAAACTCCACAGGAACTTTAAAGGCCCGAAGTAATACATGAAAATGATATGCAAACTATTTCCTTGTCAAGTCAGTAAAACTAAACAAACATTATTCAGTGTTATTCAGAGCTTCATATGGTAACTATATAAATACAGTGAATTTATTAGGCTTAGATTTGACTTATATTTATTGCTTTTCATATAAAAATCTACAGATAATAGAAATTCCCTTATATTTTTTTAAATCTTTAATAAAACAAATTCAGTTAAGCATGTATAAATTAGTTTGCCTTAAGAACAAGCAAAAAATAAAATGTATACATAGCATAATTTATATGCTTATTTTAGCATATGAATTGTGATTCTGCCATCATGTCTTTTTAATCATGGTTTGTTTAGCCATGAGGTGGCAGACGAGGATCCTGGCCAAAAATCATCCGCAGTAATGCAAGTCTGTATGCTTGTCACATCAACACCATGACATGCATAATTCTCAAGACCATCTCGTGAGCTGTTACAAGGTCACTGTTTACACAATCAGATGTAACAGACCAAAACCGTCTGCACTTGAAATGACAGTGAGACCCATAAACAGAGATGTGAACGGTTTACAGATGTTTAACATACGACCTTATACACAATATCACATAAAGACACACAGACAAAACTCACAGAAGCTCAACTCCATATTCTAGTGGAGCTGGGCATCTGCCTTCTGTTTAATGTATCTTTATAAATGTTTAAATGTTAGTAAACAATTTGGAATGTTTTAAAGGGACAGATGTTTTAAAGGGGTGTTTATTTCCCTACGTCAAGCGTTTTTTTAAAAAGCAGTTTGAAGCCATATGATAGCTTTGTATATTTCTTTTGAAATACCAAACATTCTTTGCAAATAATCCTAAATAGATGTTGGATTTACATAATAAACAGCATGTGTTTGAATTGACATGAGGGTGAGCAATGTGACAGAACTGTCATTTCTGACTGAACTGTTCCTTTAATTGTTTGTGTGTGTGTGTGTGTGTGTGTGTGTGTGTGTGTAATATTCCCTCAGGCTACCATAGACTCTTGCACCACCCCCTTAATCAAATAAAGATCTCTTCATCTCTGTTGTGTATTCCAGCACATCAACAGCTTTATAGACACTTTTAACCATCAAACACTCTTTGATTTCCACATCTCTTAAAAATAAACAAGCAACTATTATTTGGCCACACCTAGATTATAATAACAAAATTTTATTACAGAGCTGTTGAACAGTCTTATAAAGCGCTGTTTAATACATAACGTTTGAAGCACACATTTGTGACAGACAGAGAAAACTCGTACAAACATACACAGTAACAGCATGGTAAATAATCAGCTCTCTAAATTAAGAACCTGTACGTGAGAGTATTTATTTGCCACCATGTAAAAAGTTAGCATTGTGGGTATTGAGACCTTGTCATGGTTTATGCAGGTTAAACATCCCATATCAAGCAGATCACCTGACTGATATTCATAATGATCTAGACACAGGGCCATAACAACAAATGCAAATATTTATGCAAATATTTATATTTTTAGAATGAAATTTATTTCGATATGAAAACAGTCCAAACTAATTTCATATTTACTTCCAGAAAGTTTTACAAGATTAATTATATGTTTTACGTATAATTGACATATAATTTGTTAAGGTCCTGTTTGAGATATTACATACATATATTATAACAGGCTACTAAAGTTATCAACAACAACACTGAGACAACATTGAGATAACATTAAACAAATACACATCTGACACGTTTAAAAATAATGTGTATATGTTTCATAAATAACGTTAATGTTTAACTATTCAATCATCTGAGCTTTAACTCCAAACAACTGGGTAGTACAGTAACTTATCTGTTTAGCTATTTTTAAGAACCAAAATAATGGGGAAAAATATTTGTATTACAAAGGATGGTAATGCTACAAGAGCTTTGGTGTCTCACCTGATCTAAATACTGAATAAAGTGCTCAGGTAATCAAAGGAAATAGAACAATTTTTCAACCACTCTAAGACATTTCAACATGTGTTAAAAAAACTGGATTTCAACCAAGCACAGCTCTGAGTCCAGCTGTCAAAATTACTTCAAATATTTTTGTAGCGTGAAGGTTAAAGGTACCATACTTGCTGCTGTCACAACAGCTGTTGAGCGTGTTAATAATAAATGTTAAGAACAACATTTAATACTTCAGTTTAGTTTACAAGACACGGCGTATGAACTATGAGACATCAGACCACATCACATGGAAATTATGCTAAGTGAACACAGGCAACATAAATCCCTCAATTTATACGACAATGCCAAAGTAAAAGTCCTCTTGAACTTGGTCGAAACTTTCTTAAAGAGGGGAATGTTGAAAAAAGCAGTACACAGTCTCCATTAAAAAAAGCAAGACATATTTAAGAGGTATTTTTAAGAGGTATTCAATGACCTTAAATAAATAAGCATGTTATGAGTGTTATCAAACTTGTATCCTTACTCTAATCTAACCATTGTCTTCTGATTGATTCATTTATCATTAGTAGACAACAAAAGCAGTTCCTGCCAATTCAACAGTGTTACTTTTAATCATCATACACAACAACATGCCAAGTGATGTGTGGATGAACTAATGAACGTTTTGGAAAGGGGGGGATGTAAAAGTCTTGACCTAGCAGTTTTGCCCGTGTCACGTGTTGGTAGGTCAGCTGTATAGTCTGTTGAGCTGGTTTCATGGCTTTTGTTGGGAGATTAGTGGAGCACACACAGAATGGTGATAGGTCCGGCCTGCCCCAGCAAAGACAGCCTCAGCAATGCAACACTGACAAATACCATCAAACCTGACCAGACCTCACAAAATTACAAACCATCCTTTCATTAAAATCTGGATCCTCAGAGCTTCCAATACATCATTGGTATGCATCAGCCCGGCCACTGACTGGATTAACACTGGAAATTTGTCATAGTCTTTTCTTCCTGTCAATCACTGGTTCTTCGTGAGAGAAGACCCCCTCCAATGAACCCCCACCTTGTGTCAAGGATCATCACCCACCAACACAGTAAGTCAATGGTGAAGCTTTTAGAGAGTTTCTAAGCAGCGTGTTACACCATTTGCTGTGTTCTTGTGGTTACTTGTGCTGTGTTGGCTCATTAAATGTGATGGTGTTGGTTCACATATAACCACAATGGGAAATTCATGGAGCTGGAGAGAAGGAGGGAGATGGTGGAGGAGGGTGTTGACTAAGAGAAATGGTGCTGGGAGAGGAGGGATCTCCTACTTGCACTTTCTCATTCTTTAGGATCTTCATTCCATCATTAGGTAACATCAAAAGTGATGGGTTCACCTCTCGCAGTGGTGAAGGGTAAAACTACCTGAACTTTTCTGTTCCCCAATACTCCAGGGTTCCAGGTCCTCCTCCTCCTCTTCTTCGTCATCTTCATAGTGGCTGGGTTCTTCAATGGAGCTCTCCATGCGGTAGCAGTAGGGTTGACCTTCTGTGTACTCATAGATGGTGGGCAGGCTGCTTTTCAGACTACAGCGTCGCCTTAGGGCCACCAGAAGGGGCTGTTGAGAACAGAGGAGACACCCAGATCAGCAGCTCTACTCATGAGAATAATGCAAACTTAAGTGATTGTCTTATCTATTTGAAAATGCTGACTAGAAACATGTGTTTTTACTCAAGGAGTTGTTCCATGGTAACAATGGTCCTGTCAACCAGTCAGAGTTCTTTTACTGATATTGTAAGATGTTTTGTTTTGACAGAAACTCTCTATAAAGCAGGAAAGCATGTCATATTTGAAAGACGTTGACAATATAGACCTACAGATCAATTGTTTTATGGGTCTTGGAGTGTAAACTTGTTTTACACAAAAGAAGCAGTGACAACAGTTACATTAGCAGGGCTGTGATTGATTTTATAAGAATTTTATATGAGATTTTATTGTTTTACCTGTGGCATGGTAAATATGTCCACGTTGTTGCCCAGGTCAATCCAAGCCAAACAAGTGAACCTCTTGGAGTCCTTGAAGACTTCAGTCAGATCTTTAAGGATGCCAAGAGTCAGACGGTTTCCATTGAGAGCCAGAGTTGTGAGTTTGGGCAATGCACCAAGGAAGGGCAGAAGTAGATGTAGGCCCTCATCTCGAAGCTCAGTGAAACTAAGATCTACGGATATCACAGCGCCCCCACTGGTCTGGAGGTAATACGCCACATGTCGTATGTCACGTGTTGACAGAGGAATCCCAGAAAGGTCCACTGAGTCACTGCAGAGCTTCTTCTGAAGTGTTGTTTTAAGACTAAGAACAAAAGGTGGAAAAAACATCTTAGTATACTGAGGAGCTTACATGAGAAGACATACAGTAAGTAAAGACATAGCAGAATAAGCTTAATGTTGACTATAAATTTCATAATAATGAAAGAAGTGGTGTGCCTGTAATATGGGTTGGATTTGGATAGAGGATATTTTGGGCATTATTCAAATTCCTTCCCTGCTGGTGAAGAGCTGCATAACCTTTTGTTGTATCTAATTAAAGGAGACATATAATGAACCACTATAGTTATTTTGCATGAGAGCCTTGCATAAGAGCCCCTTATGTATGCCGCCATGTTGTCGTTACATGATCAAATGTACCATACGATTGACTCAGTTACTAACAATAACTTTATATGAAGCAAACATTATTGCATTCAGCCAGTGCTTAAGCCACAAAGCATAAACATAAAAATACATCTAAACAAAACAAGAAAACCTAACTATAAAACAACCCATATATACACATGAGTCATCAGTCCAAACAGAATGAGTATGAGTAAAACAACATCCAGACACACTGTTCCTGCCGGATAAACAAATTCCAATGACAGTCCGGTCACAGTGCAATGAATCAGCCAGCCAGCCAGCCTCCTAACAACACAAACCACTAACAACAATGTGCCAAGAAGTACCTAGTTGAGACTGAACCCAAGAACCTGTTCTGCTGTTCAGTGGAAGTTAGTAAACAAACAAGCCAGAGTCCAAAACTACTGGTACTGAGATCAATGAGAGCTAGCCAAGCGCTGACAAAATTGTCCTTAGTGCATCTTTTCTTAAACCTCATCTCACTCCTTGAAACTGTCATTCTGCATAATTCTTCAATCATTTAATCCAGACTTTGCAAAGATGCTGTTTGCAAAATGATAATTAAAAATAAATTCAGCCAAATTCAGATCTTGTTGCTGTAGAAATGAAGTTTTATAATATCCTGGTAGTTTGATTTTCATAAAAACACTATGCTACCAAAACATTGCTTTGTTTGCTTGAGCATCCCCACCATGGCCGTGTAGCAACAGCGGCTCAACCAATGGCATGAGTTTGAAGGCAGAGCTAAATGTTTGTCCGATCAATATAGAGTTAGGATTAAGATAAGTTCCCGGAAAACATTTTTAATTATATCATATACATAAAATCAGAAACTTGTTTGCTGTCCATAATGACACAAAAATCACAAATTACACCTGTAAAACCAAGTAAAATCTATACACAGTCACAAGAGTGAAAAAACATTCTTAATTAAATAAAATAGAAATTAGTGTGTTTTTGAACAAATATCTATATACAGAAGCATTACCACCTTGTCAGCCTGCGAGCTTCATTTTGACCCAGTTCCATGAACAGGATCAATAAGGTACAAACACAGACGCACAAGCACATATTCACTTAAAAACACTCAGGAGTACAGATCATCTACATGATGCATTTAAATGATGTGGGTGGCACAGAGCAGAAACAATGCACAGTTTGAAATGGAAATAGGATGAGCCTTTTAAAATACACTGTCACACAAACAACAGGAGAAAGATCAAAGGAATATTCATAAGTGGTTTGCCAAGAAAATGCACACACACGCTTACATTCAAATACACCATCACAAAGCTCTCAGTGGTTGATATCTTCTCATACATTTTCCTATTAGTAGTAGCAGGTGGCGTCGCACTTCTGAGTTTGGGCCCAAATTTTATTTATTTGCCAAATATAACTCCAGGTCCAATTCCCCTCTCCCCTGTGGTTTGTGCTGTATTAGAGTGTCCGATGGCTTTATTTCGACATACACTGTTTGTACAGGCTTGGTGTCTCATTTCAGCTGACTCACAAGCCAATCTGCTCTGCTATTAAACAGTGACATTTGAGGGATCTCTTCGATTAAAAAGCAATAGGTTGGCCCATGAAAAGACAGCATGCTTTGATGAGGTACTGCAAAAGTCCTTTGAAGAAGCTTTAGGGATCAATTTAGACAAAAGGAAATGCTTTTGAGGGGAAATAAGATCAGACTGATTTGAGGTGAGAACAAATTGTGTATTAAAAGCAATTGCATTAGGATTTTTGACCATTGTGAGTGATGTATATGGCCGAAAGATCTTCTAAAGGTCACAGAACAAAAACTGGAAGACAAAGCAGTCTTTCTAGTTCACCTCAGCTGCATGAGCAAAAGAGTAATCCTAATGTGTTATTTATCTGTTTTTCTTGCGACCAGGTGTCAGTTTGAATTACACTCACTTGGGCTCACTTCATGTTTCTTGGCAACCAGCAGCCATGAGTGACATTCATTTTCCTTACTGTCAGCTTTCGTCCAATCACAGAGACTAAGCATTCTGCACTCAGAGATGGAGTCAATGTGTGCATCCTTTGCTGCACATTTTCAGCCTCTACAACTGGTTTAAAATGTGTAGTTGCAGTCCATAATGCAGACTAGTTGATAGCCGTGGTTTAATTGCAATAACACACAGATATGATTTGTTCACAGATTTGCATCAGCACCTGTGCTGCACCATAGGAGATCGTTAACTGGGTTGCATAGCAACGTTCTGTTCATTATATATATATATAAATATAATTGGAAACTGATAAATATAAGTCTACATGTATAGACATATTTCTAATTCCATTATTTGTATAGGATAAACTATGTGTGTTTACTTACTATAATGTGTTTTTACTTACATATTCTATATGTGTCATAGGAATTTGTTTTTAAAGACATGTATGTGTGATATGCAGTACATTGTGATAAGACAATTTTACAAAATATTGTATGTATACAAAATATACATGCAAGTATATGTTGCATACCTGTAAAAGTATATGAAGTGTGGATTTTTTTCCCTCTCTATTTCTTTGTGGAGTTATGTCTCTTTCTATCGTTCTGTGCATCACCATCCCATAAATCTAAGTATCTCACACTTTCCTTTCATGTTGTATTATTCTGACACCTGTGGCAATCAGGTTCTATTGGGAATCGAGAGCTGCAGCTTCGCTAACTTAGGGCTCTTTTACAGTCTACCAGTAATCAACAGACTGTTGTACTTCTCATGTCCCAAATTGCTTCTTCTAAGGTATGAAATCAGCCTCTGGCCACCTCTGTGTTTGAACGGTAGTATCTAATAACAGTTGGTACACCAAAATCACATACTCAAATCCCAACACCCCAATACACAAACATATATTTTAATTACTGCATAATCCTTTACTTAAAATCTTATAATTATTCTTACAGTGAGATGTGTATTAATAAAGATAGGCAGCAGTTGGGTTCTGAGGCTCTTGTTTGTAGTCTTATCGGATGCACAGGAAATTAACTGCGTCAGGGCAGCTGCATGTACAATTCTCTGTGCAGTGTACTATTACCTAAAGCATTCTTTTCTCTCTGAACATTATGGCCAATGCTGTACAGCCCGATTGTGTTACATATTCCCTACTCTTTTGATTTGATTGGAGGATATCTTCCTCATTGTGGTTTTGGAACACAAATCACCCAGAGTAGCATGAGCAGCAGTTTAAATTCACAGTTAGGTGAATATACAGTTTGTGGAGTCAAGCATTACATTCCTACATACAGCCTGACCTGTAAGATTCTGTCTGAAAGGTTTTCCTGTTCGTTCTGCTTTGACTGTGAAAGGACATGCACAGTTGGGTCATTCAAGCATGTGGTTCAAGCAAATTATGGTTCGTCATCACCATACACGTTAAGTCCTATTAAATTCTGCAGAAACAGGGTGAACTGTGATCAGAATCTCTCAACCAGTACAACATTTGTTATTTGTTCTGTAAGACAAAGCAGCAAATTCATTTGCGTGTGGTATTTCAGCACATAAACCTGTTCATTCAATTCAGTTTAACCAAGTGTTAAATGTGCTGTGTCATATTTAAAGACACTATTCCATTCAGCACAAACACACCTCCTTTAAATGCAAATTAGGTTTGTTATGGATAGCAATTCTCAATGCCATTTTTCTGCTGTAATGAACCAACACAGTACACTCTTGTAATTTCCCCCCCAAGTAAACTGCCATGTGACTTCACCTGACTCTGTATTATAAAATAACTTGTATTTCTCCAGCTTTTTAAAGAAAGTTTAAACTATATGAACCAACTGTGGTAAACAAGACAAACTAAATTGCTGCATAATTCTGAAATGTATTTTCTTACAGACTTAAGAATCTTGCAAGGTTTGTTCTTTACGTGCCATCCTATGACTATAATATCAGTTATTTCTGACTTTGTCCTTTTATCAACATGGTTGAAATGAGCCAGAGTTTAATTATTACGAAAGTTTGGATGTCTGTAAACCCTGAGAAAGCCCATAGCTACCCATAACTTCCTAGAGTTCAGTTTCAAATGTGGGGCCTAAGAGGTGAGAGGATATTACAATCAAATAGTGGAGAAATTAAAGATAACTGAGAAACACTGGAGGGTTTTAGTTTCACTCTCACAATTACCAATTAGGGAATTAGTCATCAAAGGCAAACACATCCCTTATGTGTGTGTGTGTGTGTGTGTGCACTTTTTGCCATGGTTGATTTTGTCCCCACCATGAAATAGCTTATGGCAGAGATAGGTTTAATGCAGATGATGCATCTTCAGCTGTCGAGCATAAGGTTATTTTGTTGTAATGTTTTATATTGATTGTGCATTGGAATTTGTTATCCTAAATGTTTTGCTGAGCGGTTGTTGTGATTGTAATCACAGAAAGTGATGACGTTTTATCGCATACTCATCGCTACTGAGCATGTGCCAATCTGAGATTTTATTATACTTGATAACGAGATGCAGAAAATCATTTAAAACTAAATGTAAATAAATGTGTTTTCACTCCTGATCTACTGAATAACAGCTGCTAAAGACATATTAGAATTAGGGGTATTAAAAAAAGTTGATTTTCAGATGCATCATGATTCTTTCTGTAATGATTCTGAATCTCTTCTTAAAATTCAGAATCAATTCTGCAAATCCGTTTAAATGTGAGCATGCAGCAGAGACAGAAAACAAATGTTTCTTCATTTGGAAAAGAATGGACAAACTACAACCCGCACCATCAAATTTGAAAGCGACTGTGACAGAATCAGGGGGCTTAAAATCCATGATTTGAGTTAAACACAGAATCGATTCTAAATTTTTAAGAACAGATCCAGAATCACTAGAGAAAGAGTCACAATGCACCAGAAAATTAACTTTTTTCCGCACCCATAATTAGAACCCAGAGCCTCTCATTCCTAAAGCAAAAACTGTATCACTAGACCAAAAACTCATGCTTGTTATATAATTGCTGAGTCTTGCATTTACCAACTGGCCTACCAAATGCAGACTGACAGTGATTTAAATTGAGTTAACAAATTAAATATTTTATCCAGACACTTTGTTAAGCAAGAATGATCCCTCTCTCAAATCTCTCTGTAATGAGAATCTAGTGTGACTCCAAAAATAACTTAATACACTATTAAAATGTCTGAATAAATGATTTGCGGTCAATGCTAATCTTTATTAGTTATTGTTTACATTTCAGTTTTTACTTGCAAATGGGCGTAACTCCACTACAGGCTTGTCTGAAGGGCCTTTAAGTGCAACAAAAAGATATATAAAATTTTCCACCATCATTTGGACAGCCTGGTTTTCAGACATAAGGAACTGTCTTCATCCCTGAATGAGTCTAAAAGGGCACGAGAGGTGAGAGATGATTTAGGAAACGAACATAAAAAGCCAATCAATCGGAATGAATGAGGAAAAGAGCCAAACACGGAACGAGTGGTGTAAAGGGTTGCCAATGCCGTTGGCATGGTGATGGCTGTTTTCTACCTGAGTGAATGCTTTCACACCTTTGATCATTGTGAGATTCAGACTCGCACCTGCCTCCTGGAGCAGATGCTGGTCTGTCTTTCTGTGAAGGCCTGTAAACGACACTAACACACACAACATACAGAAGCAGAAACACTGACAATTATCTTCTGTTTGAGTACAGAGTACGACTCATAGAAATTTAAATGTAATCTCTTTAATATCTCAGTTGTTTCTCATAGACAGCTTGCTTGAGATTGCACGAGCATATGGAGACGTCTGATTTTTCTGCTGAGAAACTGACCCTAGTGTTCTCACATAGGTCTGATCTTCTCTTAAGAAAAATCTCACCGGTTGCTCAGATTTTTCAAAACACCGCCTGCAAACAGTCACATTTCAACATGAGCTTGGCTGCATCAATAACCAAACATACAAGCAGTAATGACAATCCTATGCCTAACAATATTATGATGAGTACTTAGCTAACACCCTGTAACAATAATATTCATGAGCTAAGTTAAGTAGGTCAACTATGTTTTAGATGTTTCTATTTTTGTTTCTCTCTAAGATGTTTTGAAAAAAAACCCACCAAAAACAGAACAAACAAACTTACATGAAATGTAACTGAAAACTCTGAAAGTTTTGACAGCTATGATAAAGCAATCTCCCAGCCTTCTCCTCTGTGTATAATGTTCGAAACTAAAGTCTTTACAAATAAACTGAATACATGTGAAATTATAAATAACACATTATGCTGATTGACAGATGTGTGTGTGTGTATGTCTGGGTATGTCTGTGTATATATATGTGTGCAGTCTGGATCCTGTATGAATCAGATGTTCACACAGTCATCTCAGACAGCAGCTTTACACTGCCAATCAAAGATCTAAAAGTTACATCGCAATATCTTTCCAAGACATCTGATTAATCCCCACATACAAAAGAACCAGCTCAACATGAGATTCTGCCTCTTAAATCCCTGCCCGCAACCCTCCATCTATTCTGCTTTTGTCAGACCGTCCTCTGCTCTCTCTTCCCCATTGTGATGAACACATCCTGATGTTACATCAATCATCTTTGCTCATTGTATAATTGCATCATCTTCAGTTGCAATCCAAGCAAGTTGGACCCTGATAAATGTAAGCCTGAGGAAGAGCAAACTAATGCAGAGCCATCAGAATTGAACAGACGTACATAGATCTGTCCATTTAAATAAAGACGGCACTCTTTCTCATTTCACTTCTCGTTTCTATGCAAATAGAGGTGGATTGCAGTGATATGGAACCTAATAGAACAGGCGTGCATTTATAACATGACAAACCAGATGAAGAGGTACAAAAATGCACTACCAAATAACATATCTATCTGTCTGTCTATCTATCTATCTGTCTGTCTGTCTGTCTGTCTGTCTGTCCGTCTGTCCGTCTGTCTGTCCATCCCTTGTTATATTGTTTAGTCTTCTGCTCTTGGCACAATCACCCTCTCTATTTCTCTCTCTTTTTCTCACACTCATTTGAAGAGCACCATTCCTCATGCTGGGTCTGGCGTCTGTAGTGCAGAGCAGGAGACCTGCAGACTCTGTTTGTCAGAATGACTTATATGAACACAAAGCTCTAGGGACACAACGGCAGATCATCCACAAGAGAAATCCTGAGCTCAGGCTGAACACTCACACACACACACACAAACACACACAAACACACACACACACTGCTGAACAATCTCGTTGGATTCTCTCATCACACAGAATGTTGCCAATATAGCCAAGCTAGACAAACCCACACACAGTACACAATTAATAACAGAGAAATACCGTGTTTATGTTTTGGGATATGTACCATGGTATTTTAAAAAGTACCTTTATAGCATCGTGTACTGTAAATAACAAGAGATAGGAATATGCAATCATTCACTACTATGCTAGGCTTTTAAATGAAAGCAATATGACCTCTTTTCAATATCAGCGGTACAGTTACAGTCATTTAAGTTTTGCAACTCATAATACATGAGGATTACACTATGAAAATACCTCTGTCTCACCCAATCATTGCTTCATCCTCCCCTGAGAGCATAAAGCTAATAAAACAGGGCAGCATGCCTAATTCACCCTGTGGAAAAAGTTTATTAAAATGAAGGCTGATGGATTCAGGGCCCCTGTAAGATGGAGATGGAACGCATACATACACACATTTACTTATACAGCACGGCTAGCATTCTTTTTAAACACACACACATGCACACACACACAAGAATTCTGATACTTGTATTACACACACTTCCCCTAATGATTAATTACATACATGAGTGTAAAAAGGAAATAATTAATCAGGTAATGAGACGGAATGACTTACATCTTAACTGAGGTTAGATTCACCCTTGGGTTTTTGGAACATAAGCTACAAAGTCATTTGGGGGTTGTTAGACAGCACTTCTCAGATTAAGCACCAATGCTGTTAAAAACACTCTGTCAATCAATAGCGGACATAGGGGTGGGGTTACACTGGGCCAGCAGTGGCTGTTACAAATTTGTAATGTTACTAATTTTTGCTTATAAATTATTAAACTTATCTGCTGTTTACGCAAATCCTGTTAAATACAAGGTCTTTAAAAACGAAGAAAAAAGCAAAGATGTGAACCATTATATATCAACACATAAATATATCAGATAGAAATATATCATATTCAAAACACATGGCCATTGTGAGCAGAGGTGCTAATACCAGCACGATTAATGTGTGACTCAACGGTACACAATGAAATCATATACTCTATACAAGCACTTTCTATATACAGTAAAGATGGAGTGACTTTCTCACCAGGCCTGGGCCTTTCTCCTGGTCATGCTTTTTCTAAGCCACTTGGAGTGAGGGGTCAGGTGGTAGATGAGCTGTCTGCAGATTTTATCAGTTGATTTCAGCATATCTGAGTCCTGAGAGAACAACACGCATAGAAAAGCACAATAAGAATAGAAGAAGAGGTCTGTGATTAAACCTGGTCAAGATAAATAAGAAGCCAGAGGCATAAAGTTCTCATATTCTGCAAGAAAACAACATAACCCACCAGATAAAAACTAGATACAATTTTATTGCAATCATCTTTTCATGTTTAATTTTGGATTCAGATATAAAGTACATTTGAAACAAAATCTTCTCCAAGATCTAAAACACTAATCTGTTATATAATCAGGATGGACTTTGTATCATTTGCCTGCTGTAACATCTTGTAGACACATCTATGTTCACAGGCCCAGTACTTTCAGAGAGACGACAGCCTGAAGCTCTGAATGTGTGCCAGCCAGATTAAACTGATTCATCACACAGATCAGTGAAAAACAAGACAGAACAAAAAACTCAGTGTGATTAATTCAAATAATCTGTAAATCAATCGCCGATGTAGGAGGTTTGTTATGTACAAAGTTATGCCACTTTGTACAAATATTCTAAAGTTTACAAGAAAAAAACTCACAGAAGACTTTGAATTTAACATTCCTCTGTAAGATGGGCAATCACATTTTGTACCTGATAACAAGACATAAAAAAACAATGCTCAAATTTAACATCAGACGATGTCATTTTTTACTGACCTTTTCTATTCAGTGGACTATTGCATAAATTACATTTTGTTGCAAAGAGAAACTATACAGATTTAGCATTCAAGTTTACCCATCTATACATTTTGCAAGTCAACAACGGGTTCATGAGACCTGACTTTAAAATGTAGAAACTGGATAGCTCTGGATCAATGTTGTGGATGAGGCTGTCACAGTCCAACAAGACTGTGTAAACCAAAATCTGACTGCTATGTTGTCTTCTATTAATAACTTGCACCCTGCTCTGACGGAAAACTCTGGACCTCCCATTGGGACAGGCCAGGTGGCGACTTCATTTGGAAATGCAAAACTGCTAAGAATGCACTGATGGCGCATAACAGCTTGTAGGAGGTGGAATAAACCAAGCTTAGGTTATCAAATATTTATGTTTGCGCAGGTGTGGGGTTAGGCCAGTGCCATCGTTCCAATACTTTGGTGAAACAAATGGTCTTCACTGTTCCAAATTTACAAAATCCACAAAATAAACCCTGAAAGGCTGTTCAGGACCCCCGCCGTGAAGTGTAGGAGTAAAGCCTATACTGAATCTCAGACTGAGCTTGTAGACTCTTTAGATGAGTATCTAAGGCTATGTTACGAACCACCTCCCCATGGCTCTGATAGACTCACAGCAAGATCTTCATCTAATTTAATCCATCCGCTCTTTTACCCCACAGCAGCCTTAGGGTTCTGCTACTATAATGATCTTAAGACAGAAAGTCTTTAAAGGACAAGAATATGAGAATGATAAGCAAAAAGACATACATCCGAGGGAGCACTAATTTCTGTTGTGCTCTGCAGCTGGTCTGACAATCAAGACTCAAAAGAACGTCCTGTGGCGTGAACTCAAAGATACTGGGATAGCTGTTAGCCTGACTTAAGATGCTCTGATGCTTTTCCTGATCTTTAATCATATCTTCACCACTAGATGAGAGTAAATTTAGGCACAGTGCCTTAAAGAATTCATTTTTAAGATTTGATGCTGCAACCACGCAAACTTTACTGCATCATACTTAAGAAGACTAACTATCCTAGGTACAGTAACTGTTCTCCAGACAAAACCTCACAGGAAAACACAGCTTGCTGTCTCGCTGGATGGGAAATGACTTGCTTAATTTCAAGCTGTGCTGGAATCGTGCTTATTGTGACGCAGCTTATTAAAATATTAAGCCACTAAAATGCTGCAATAGATCTTTTTTGAGATTATTTTTTATCTCCTGCTTTGATCATCACACCTTGATCTTGAAAGTTCATCCTCCTATGAAGATTAATGAATCAAGTCTATGACTAGCCATGCACATGACTAGCCATGAACTAGCCATGCACATGAGCTTTACCAGTCAAACACAACTTAGTTATCATTCACTGCCTTGCATCATATTTAGTGAGCCACAAGTGCAATGTTTAATTGTTTGTGAGCTTCATTTGATGGCTGCAATACATCAGTACAGCTTATCACTATGCAAACACATTTCATTTACTTAAAGAAGCAAACAACAAAGCACGAAATTATACACTCAAATAAAAGTGACTCACCTTTTTTGGGCACTGCATATCTCTGGCCAGACTTAGCAGCAGCTCATGAGATATGGGGTCAACAAGATTTAGGAAAGCTGAGTTTTTATAGAGGATATCATTTAATGAAGTTCCCTCTAATCCAAGATCCTGAAATCACAAACAGTCATGCCATTTAGACCTTATTCATTACAATTTTTCATTTCATTGTGTATGCATTTTTATTACAAGAAATATTAATTTCCTTTATATTTAATATAGTACCTGGCCAGGATGAACAGGGACAAAATGCTGTTTTAGTCTATGTCATATGTTTTTAGAGAATGAGAAAAGAGACACGTAAACTTTCTTCAACATTTCCTCTTATGTGTTTCACAAAAGAAAGAAAGTCAAAGATAGGAGGTGGATTTGTGTCACAATTTAAGTTATTTGTAAATTAAAAATGTTGTTATTTGTAAATATTGAATGCAAGATGCAAAAGATATATTTATGTTCTGATTTGATTGGATCATTCCAATCAAAGTTTTTAAATGAAAATAATTTTACTTAAAAATGAATTTGAATTCAATTAAATTGCATTCCTCCATGATCAGCTAGCTACCACAGTGGGTACCACTGGTCTGTATTACCAACAGCAGGATTCTCCACTCTAGAATGGCTCTTGAATGACAAGGCTTTGGTACTATACTGAGCCATAGGCTTTCAGTAATAGAGAGGGAGTATGAAACTGCCTTCATTGGGTTATTAATATTCAGAGACCAGATGCTTTTATCTTTGGTGACTTGCATATACTGATTGGAACAGGTCTTTGTTCTCAGTGCTGCTGGAGTGTGCATGTTTAAATGTGTTTAGCTGCAAGGAAGGTGACGCCCACACCTACCCACCTTCCCTGACTCTCTCTCCATCCATCCAGCACCGAACATTCTCTCTTTTCTCCCATCTTGTGCTGAATAGCAAATGCATTTCCCACAGAAAAGGGAGCACAGAGGTTGCTCCGTAACCGTAACTGAGAGTAAACCTTATATAGCCCTGTCTAAAAGATCAACCTAGAACATTCATTTTGTTGAACAGCGCTGTTACTAGTCAGTTTAATGACTACTGGAGATCGCTCTGGCCAAGAACCGCCCACGTAGACAGGATGAGACCATTTGACAGACATGTAATTCAACCAATCGGTTTGCTTTCGTTTCGTGCCATTTAGAGGTGAGTTTAAAAAAAAATTATATCACAATAATTAACAGGAGAGGATTTTTTTTTTAAATGATTCCTTGGCAGCTTTCAGAAAAGGTTGCCAAAATAAACAGAACAAATACCACCCAAAAATAATAGGCTAGTCATTTGATTAACCAGTGATCTTTCTCAAAAGCCCCCAATGTGGCAATTTACTACTTTGTAAACATAAGATTTATCCCATGGCCTTGGCCTGGGTTGTTTTGCTTGTTTAGTGCTAATTGGCTGTTACACACTGTCTGCAAAAGCCAATAAGGTCTAGAGTTTATAGGGTTAAACTGTGTGCAAGAGATGTAAATGTCAATAGTGTTCTATGAGATCCAGATGGCAAGTGAGCGGAATATGAAAAAGCACATAACAAGTGCAGATCTAGTTAAGCATGTGCGCACACACACGCGAATCCCAAAGGGTGGTAAAGATGTATATTTTTTCTTGTGAGTATATGTGTATCTAATGATCTTTGGCTTCTATAATGGATATACTTATTCTTAACATGCTTCTATTCTAACAAGCAGCATATTACTTTAGTCTGAACACACACACAAAACAACCCAAAAAAATAACAACTCTATATTTATAACAACTTTAAATACTGATAAAGTTAGGAAATGACCTTAAATTCTGGTCTCCTGCACATGAACTGACCACAAGCCCATGTCTATAAATACATTTAAAATAATAAAAACCTTCAATACTTAGTATATGACAATAATTTCCATAACCACATTTTTTTCCAGTTTTTTGGACTTATAAAAAACATATAATTAATAATATTAATTATAACATCTATGACAACCTTTTTTGAGAGAGAAACTGGGTTAGAACACCAAGCAGTGGCTGTCAGCTGCCTCAAGCTACATCACGCGAGAGCTGTGGCTGTCAGCTTGCTTTTCAGATGCAGTCCCTCTAGCTGGTATCTCAGGATCCCGTACGCCCAAAGTAGTTTTCATCAAAATGAGCGCACTACCAGTACTGTCGCCAGCACATATCTCCGTAAGCCATATCGCTTCCTTCAAAGTCCTCTTTAATTGTATTAGACGCTGATAGTGGCTCTGAAACATGAGACCCATTTTCAGTTCTCTGTTTCTTGATAATGTGAGACAGCCTTAAAAAAGACTGAAGATGCACACAAAGGGCCCCACCGCGGGTCTCCAGCGACAGGCCTGTCACAGCATAGGTATCCGAGACTATCTCTCTGTGTTGATTAAAACACTCTGCTTTGGGACGTCAAGCTCTCAATGTAATTAACAGCACGTCCGTTGAGAGATAGACGCTAAAGAGCATGTTAAAAACAGGACAGGAACAAACAAAGTAAAAGCAAATGATAAACCGCAAGGGGAATTACATAAAAGAGTGAAAACATGAGGGCACAACACAGGTGACAGGAGATAGAAGCGCTGCTGGCTCGAGGTCTGAACAGGCCCTGCTCTTGATGTGTATGGCCTCTTGTACTTGATAAAATGTGACCCGCCGTGAGGCTGTGCTTATGCTAATGGGAGATTTCATGGCAAAAAACTGCCACAAAGGAATTTAACAGCTGGGTCATTCTATGAAACGCCCTTTACGTTTGATGGGGTTATTTCTAATGTACATTTTTGTCATACAATAATATATTAGAATGATGTTATATCTGCCTTAAGAAAGGTAAATGTCTTGGGTAACTTTCAAGACATTCAGCAAATTACATTTACACACTTGGCAGATGCTTTTATCCAAAGCGACTTACATTGCATTATAGTATACATTCATACTGAGTATGTGCAATCCCTGGTATTTTTCTATATAATTTTTTTATAAAGAAATATTCTATATTCTTTATAATTTGTTATAATAAGTTGTTATTTCAACAAATACCTAAAAATATAAATTGTTTTCTTCAAAAAATCATGTTAACAGGGCTAGGATATAGGAATATGTCCCATATTCTAGACAGAATATGGGACATATAAAATAAATTACTGGATTTTTCTGTAATTATCTGTACAGTAATTGTTCTGTAATATTTCTATAATTTTTCTGTATATTTTCTGTGAGTGACATAAATGGCAATCATTTTGTAGAATAACCAATAAATCTAGAGAGGAAACACAAATAGGGCCTGTAAAAGCTGAGTACCTAAAAAAACTTTTATTTATTCCTCCACAAAAGATTATATGTGTCTTTATTAAATAAAGCAAGAATATACATTATCTTATACAAAAAGTTTAGTTCAGGAGTATTTTAAATTCTTCTCACCAGTTACTGAAATTTCAATTATATCACAGCTAGCACCAGATCATTTATATTCTTGGCAGATGCCTTTCTATCAAAACAACAGATGAAAATCAACAGTAGCCAATTTAGATGATGAACGCAACAGCACGGCATTTGAGCTTTTTGGGAAAGAACCAGGCAGCTGCAAGGATGAACACATCAAGAGAGACAGAGAGAAAGAAGTGCATGACATAAAACAAAAACTGAAATTACAGAGTCGTATGGATTGTTAGGTTACAATAAGATACTCAAGTTTAAAACCCCTTATCAGTGCTAAAATCATTGTAATGCATGGGCTCCAGTAATTGTTTGCTTTGGGACAACAGCACTTGTTATATATAGGTTTCAGTGTTTAATAAACCCTACACTTGTAATTATAAGGTAATTATATTATTATTTAACAATAGTTATTATTATTTTATTAATTTTATTTTCATGTATTTGGAAAATGCTTTTATTCAAACCAACCTATAGTGCATTCAAAGTTTACATATTATGTATACCGTCAGAATAAAACCCACAACCATCGCATCGCTAACGCAACACTCTACCATTTGAGTTATAGGGACGCTTACAATATACTCTTAGTAACTAGCAATAACTGAGCCAATTGTAAGTTGATTTACCTAAAGTGTAAACACAGCAGCTCTGTTGCACCATCAAAATATTTCTGTTTGTTTAACCATCTTGATCAGCCCTACACAGCAACACTGGCTCAACCAATGGAATGGGAATATTTGTTACTCCAACCAACAAAAGATGGTGGAAAGAAGTCTGTTGGAAAACCTGTTTGAAAACATATTGTTGAAATTCAATTGGTGATGCACATTTTTAAGAACCGCAAAACAGTTCTTGTCGTTTTGCTTTAGGGATTTTCATTTACTTCTTTTATTATTTACACTGATATTGTAGTTAATAACCCTCGCTGAAACCTTTTGTCATTTTACATTAATTCAGAAATTTTTTAGTATGTTCACAAAGCTGTTTACCTCATGAGGGCCGTTGGCTGAGCCTCACAATGTAGGCGATTACAGGTGTTACTAAGTCTGGTCCCCACATTGTGGCCAAAACCTGTTTGTTTAACCAGAATGTGTGTGTCCACACACACATTCTCCCTCTCTCTCTCTCTCTCTCTCTCATGGATGACCTCCTGATCCACTGTATCACCTGTGGCATCAGAGGTCAGCTGAGTCTGTGCTGCCTTGTATCGCCTTGTATGTACCATGTGGGAACATTTATGAGAGGTTAACATTAGGTATTAGTGTATATTAGTATATATTGTCAACAACAAATAACAAATCAGGCAGTAAATTGAAATGTTTTTCCATACAAGGTGACCTGCAGCTACAGAGTAAGCAATAATGCTCGTCTGAGTTTCTACAGAGATGCCAATGTGAATGGCTCAGAAATGCCAACCAATGTGATATATCTGGGCCAGGCAATATTTCACCTCAAAAATGTTTATTTAGTCAAGCTGCAAACATAAGTAGGAAGTATCATGACATATCTGTGATATTGATGTGTTTTTCTTTATTGTGGCTGCTGAAGCATCTGCGCAGCGTCAGTCTGAGTGAACTTAATTGGATATATTTATGATGAGTTGCACTGAAACGTGCAACAGTCTGAACTCATGCATGTGTAGTCTGAACTCGTAGCATGCACATGTTTATTAACCACCGCAGGACGTTTGCCCTCACCTTTCTCAACATTCTGAGTACGTCCGTTGCCTCTTCTACCTTCTTTTCCCGAAGGAGTTTTTGAATTTCTCGGATCCAGGCGACTCGTCTGACATACGGGCTGTGGTTTGCTCTCCTCAACATCCCCGGCAGCTTATCCGACTTCAGCATCAGGGATGTAAACAAGAAGTCCCCGCTGCCGCGGCTCCCGCTCCGATCGCTCTCTCCCGTGCTGTCTAGATGCTTCCGTCGCCTCCTTGAAAAATTCTCGTTGTCGAGACTGTTTTGACGGCTGAGTCTGGAGCCCATTGTTTAAATTATAGTAAAATTATAGTCAATGTTACAATACAGTTGTACGATGTTCTTACTCCTTACGACGTAACCATGGCAGCAAGGACGATAACGCCCAACAGTCTCCACATCGGTCCGAACTTGGGTACCGCGTACTACTCGTCCAACCTGGACGTGCGCGCTTATAATCAATGTCCTGTCTTTACTTCATCCTATTACACAAAACAGAAAATTAGTTTTAGCGATCTCAGTTTCTTTTCTGTGTGTGTGATATCAACTCTTACGTCCTTGTATTTGTTTGTTCTCAGTAGGACGCGTCCATCTGATGCTCTAGTTCGTATTCAAATGGTGATGGCTCTCCACAGCACCACGCGTGGATCGCTGGAAAATACTGTCCTGCCATTGGCCAGCGGTGTCTCGTGGATGTGCCCCACATAACAAAATGAAAGATGTGCTATGGTGTCAAAACTAGTTAAATTCATTCTACAACAAGTTGAAATTCATTAAACAATTCTGCTGTGATAATGTAACCTGACTCAACATCTGTATATGGTGATACTAGTAACAATAAGAGAAAGCAAACATGATTGGGTTGAGTTTCTATTTTGAAAACACAACAGTATGACCATTTGTGTCTTTCCTTGTGTTGGTTGTAATATATGTTGTGTAATTATGTTATGGTGCTGGAGCTTTCTAATAAATATATAATGCAAAACTCTATAGTACTCCATATTATACTGCATCTTGTGATTGTGATTCATTGAATACCTTTGCTGCTATCGGTCAACACAGGATTCCTGCTTGAGTCTGTTCTCTTTAGCTGCTGTAAAGTTTTACAATGTCTGTTCAGTATGACACAGTAGATGGAATAGACCTTAACAACAGACCTTTACTGATTTTTCACTGTCTGAACTACAGACTTGTTTAATATGTCTGCTAAAAACCTCCATGCGTCCTTCAGCACCAATGTCAAGGAATGCTAAAATACAAACACAAAAAATTGCTTAATTTCAGACTTAAATTTCAAATATGAACTATATATGTATAGCCACAGTTTATATGTGCTGTGTGATTGATGTCATTTAATGGTATTAAAAGAAGTGCAATCTAAGCTGTCTCAGTTAATCAATGATAGTTCATTTCTAATTAGTCTGGCAGTTTAAGTATTAGTCACTGCTCCCATTAAATAGCTGAACATGATTGTACATAAAACCAGATAAATGAAGGCATTTGTATCCCATTTGTCTAAGAGAGATTATGCAAGTTTTTCAAATGGGCGTTTAGGGCAAGGATTATTTATTAGCTCCTCTCATCCAGTGCTGCACCGAAGCAAAGCTCCAGTGCCAAACTTATTGCCATTGTTTCCTACTGACAGATAGATTCATAGGAATAAGCGTTATATAAGAATTGAATTGTGGGTATTGTTGGATATTTATCAGCCAAATGCCTCATCAGCATTAATCGGATTAGTTCATCATAAACTGCGTGATGGCTTGTTTATCACACTGGTAATACCAGTCCCAAATCAATTCTCTGAAGTTCAAGCAGATAAGTAATTAACTTTCTCTCTCACTTTTACAGTTGCACACACACACGCACACTGTTATATATTACTGTTACACATATATATACCCCTAAACCTAACCCCGAGAGAAACCTTTCTGCATTTTTAGATTTTCAAAAAGATCTTTCTGTGTGATTTATAAGCTTGTTTCCTTATCAGGACCTAAAAACATCACCGCAAGGTCAAAATGCATGGCTATTACTATACTCGTGGGACATTTGGTCCCCACAATGTAGTGAATACCAGTACACACAAATGCATATGCACACATTTACACAGACAGAGGCACCTTTCTGCTCACAGACATTCTTTATCTATTTATTCAGCAATTAATTTAGGTTTCATGGCAGGTAGGAACTGCTGGGTGACAAGGCATATTAATAAATCCTGCACAATGCTTGACATAAAATGGGAGGAGCTACAGATAAACACTGACAAATTACAGTTTTTGCTGAAGCTTACGGCTTGGATTGAAAACACTGGAACAAAAGGTCTTTTAGACAGACTTAATGATGCTTCATGTGTCCTGTGCAATGTAGCAAAATGCCGTCTGTTTATTTTTAAGTAACATTATTACTCAAATTATTTCTTTGATACCAGTTACATCATATATTATAATGATAATATGGTTCTAGATTTTTCTGCTGTTGCTTTAAATTCTGGGATTCTCCATTTCTTTTCTTTTAAATTTACCCACTGGAAACTTTGCAGATATAAGAATAGTGTAAAGCATTTGTATACCCCCTTTATTGCTTTAATGACAGTGTGCACTCAAACTGGACTTAACAAGTTTGTGCAAAAACCTGATGATTCATGCTACCTCAGCAGGACTGGGAAATTATAAAGAACGTCATGTTTGTCAATGAGCAGTTATAGTCGCTTATGGTTGAAGGCTAAAGGATAAACAATGTACACCTTTCGTACATCTTTTGGGACCTGGTTGATTTAACATCTGCTGTTAAGTTGTAATAACACAGGTTATATCAGTTTCTGGAGCAGGGAAATAGTTCACCAGACAAAATCATCTCTGAGCTATGTAATGAAAAGACCTCGTATTGTTTAAGGGACAATGGTTTGGTAGCTGGGGCACCTTTTTAGGCACAAATGCTTCTGAATAATATTTGTCTGTCTGTCTGTCTGTCTATCTATTAAAAATTATTTTGGGGTAGAAAACTGACCATGTAAGCCTCCAAGATGAGGTTCATGATTTTGCATGCTTGTATACTGTTGTACATTCTTATATCAAACTTGCTGCTATGAATTTAGTTTAACCGATGATGAAGTAAATGACATGACATAATTTGGTTAGTTACAGAGCTATGGGCCAAATTTCAGTCTACAAGAACAGGCAAACAAACAAATAAATATAATAACTGTACTAAATAAATATATCATGTATGTAACATATATCAAACTGTGCTTCATCTTAGCTTTTCTGTTTTCATACTTTCTGTTTGTTCAGAAAAATGGTCAGGAAGTCTCTTGTGGCTGGGCTGGTGGTCTTGCTCGTTGCTGCTGTGGGATTGTTCCTGGGGGTATATTTGGGGGTCGGGAAAAGAAGACTCACTAGTTCTCCAAATCACTTCTACTTCAAAGCAGCCGTGGCAGCAGATGCTGGGAAGTGTTCTGAGGTCGGAAGGTAAGAGTCCAAGGTCTTTAAGTCATGTTTGTGGGATAGCATCTATCTTTGACCAATGAGAGCGTTTAGATGGTCATCATTCATCAGCTACACACATTATCTTTACAGGGACATTTTGAAGAGGAACGGCTCAGCAGTCGATGCCTCTATTGCTGCTCTGCTGTGTGTTGGGCTGTTCAATGCACACAGCATGGGCATTGGAGGAGGGCTGTTCTTCACCATATATAATGCATTGACAGGTATAACATATACATTATACATTTGACAAACACATGAATTCATTTTATTACTAAGTGTGTTTCCTGGGATTCAAACCCTTGACCTTGGCGTTGCTAGCACTGTGCAGTTGTCAGTTGTACTACAGGAACATGTAAAAACTTGAGCAGACTAAATAACTCCTCCACACCACCTACACCAAAACCTCAAGCTTCCCGCAGAGACTCCTGTTTATGATTCACTATGATAATTTCCTAGGAAGTCTGACTGCAGTGACTCACTTATCGTGTCTGATATCTGACCTGTTTGCATCACTCTTGTGTAACATTTTTTTGCATCAGCAAACAACACCCTTATCGATTAGGTCACTATAACCAGCTCAAGAGGTCACGTTAACTATGACTAAACAAACACTTATGATGATGCACAGGCTTCCAATTTCCTCCCACATGCTTTACTTGTTTTGACACCGAATTGGAAAGTCTCATGTTTTAACCTGTAGGAAAGGTGGAGACAATTGATGCCAGAGAAACTGCTCCCATGAATGCCACAGAAAATATGTTTGGCAATAACAGCCAGCTGTCCCGAAAAGGTACTTTTGGCTCTGTGTACTTTTGGCTCTGTGTAATAAAATAATTTCAATCACACTTTTCACACTGTAACTGCAGATTTTTATTTTATTTTTCCACACATCATATTTCAACTTCGAACTTGTTCCTTGTGGTGGAAATTATGCAGGGGGACCAAAGAAGTTATATAAATCACTTGCACAATGAACAATTATTTCGTTTAAACCACAGGAGGGTTGTCCATAGCCATACCAGGAGAAATCCGTGGTTATGAGATGGCACACAAAAGACATGGGAAACTGCCTTGGAGGGACCTGTTTCTTCCCAGTATAGAGCTGGCACGCAAAGGTTTTCCAGTCGGCAGAGCCTTGGCCAGTGCCATCGTAAAGAACAGGGAATCAATTCTGAGTGATGTGACGTTGTGGTAAGGATCTATCTTGTGAACTAGCCATCTAAGCTTAGCTGTAAGCTGTCTTAGTCATGTACACAAAATACACAACAAGTTTACCAGAGTGTTACACTGTATAATTTGCCTTCTAATCTGTCACTAGTTTTAATGACATCCTCTTGATTTTGCTTTCCTCTTTGCTTTTAAGTGAAGTGTTTTGTGACTCAAACAACAACATCCTGAAGGAAAATGATATTATTCGATTTACCAAACTTGCCGACACCTATGAGAAGTTAGCAGAAAAAGGACCGGATATGTTTTACAATGGGTCAATGGCCCAGAATATAGTGGATGATATCCAGGCTGCAGGTCATTTTATGTTCCCTATTTTTACCCTTAAAATATGTTAAAGGTCAGCTAACCTTATTTTACCAAAATATGCTAATCAACACAGGCTATTTATGTAATGCAGGAGGGATCATAACACTTGAGGACCTCAGGGAATATAAGCCAGTGCTGAATGAGAGCCCATTGAAATTACATGTGGGCCAGTACACCATCCATGTTCCTGACGCTCCATCCAGTGGTCCCGTACTTGCTCTGATTCTCAACATAGTGGATGGTGAGTCTCCTGTTGTTTTTCTGTGTGTCATAGCTCTTATGTCAGAATTGTGTTGTCATAGGTAAACAATGGATTTACAGAAAGAGATGCTTTATCTATGAGGCAAGCAATGTCATGTTGTATATGAATGTTCATTAAAACCTTCAGAATTTTGTAATGCACGATTGCTGCATTGGTAATACGGTTAACTCTTTAGCAAGGGGCCAGAAATAATCATGTGC
>JAZGTI010000320.1:0-27279 GCA_036877585.1 Botia kubotai | reverse complement strand
GTGAAGTGTTTTGTGACTCAAACAACAACATCCTGAAGGAAAATGATATTATTCGATTTACCAAACTTGCCGACACCTATGAGAAGTTAGCAGAAGAAGGACCGGATATGTTTTACAATGGGTCAATGGCCCAGAATATAGTGGATGATATCCAGGCTGCAGGTCATTTTATGTTCCCTATTTTTACCTTTAAAATATGTTGAAGGTCAGCTAACCTTATTTTACCAAAATATGCTAATCAACACAGGTTTTGTATGTAATGCAGGAGGGATCATAACACTTGAGGACCTCAGGGAATATAAGCCAGTGCTGAATGAGAGCCCATTGAAATTACATGTGGGCGAGTACACCATCCATGTTCCTGACGCTCCATCCAGTGGTCCCGTACTTGCTCTGATTCTCAACATAGTGGATGGTGAGTCTCCTGTTGTTTTTCCGTGTGTGTATCTACTTAACTATTTTGGGGACGTCCTCATTTGTTATTCACATCTGCTGTTAAAATGCAATTCATAAAGTTTTTTTGTAAAAATGCAGAAAGTATTCTGCTATGTAATTTATAACTAGCTTTATAAAAACATGATAAGCCTTGTTTGTATTAATAATATTATATCTGGAGAAAGCTATCTGTTGCCATTCTCCCACATTTTTGTGGCATTCGCTGACTATCCTGAGGTGTGGTATTCAAAGGAAGCAGAAAAAGAAAATATGTCCATTTTAAAAGCCCTCCAAAAATTCTGCACTAATTAAACATCTACTGTGGTATAATGAAATATTAGTTATTTATCTGTTTTAAAAATTGTATTACATCAGAATTGACAACTATTTGGTCTAATGATACTAAACCCTGACCTCCTGATATGTCAGTTAACAGGTTCTAAGTAGGAGTGTTTAACATAAGTTTAGCACACTTGTATACAGTTTGCTTTTAATAATCACCCTTAATAAGCAGGATAAATGCGACTGTTATTGTACTTACATCATGATTACTGTAAAAGTTTGGAGATCACATTTTACAGGTGACTGAGTAGCTTATATAACTGTGTGTGGATTTTGTTCTCTCAGCTAGAAAATGTGCGCCTTATAATTTGATGATTATGTAATAAACCTCATACACTTTCTAACTCTTTCCGCATTGCTTATGTCAGAATTGTGTTGTCATAGGTAAACAATGGATTTACAGAAACAGATGCTTTATCTATGAGGCAAGCAATGTCATGTTGTATATAAATGTTCATTAAAACCTTCAGAATTTTGTAATGCACGATTGCTGCATTGGTAATACGGTTAACTCTTTAGCAAGGGGCCAGAAATAATCATGTGCAAATGCCTTAACTAATACATGAGTTATTTGTTAAAATAAAACAAAATTTGGATTATTCAGGAACTAATGAAGTACTAATGTTTACAATAATTTGCAAGATTTTAAGTTTACAAGAAAGTATAAATTAATACATCAACAAAGAGCTTTGCTAAAAAGTTAACTGTTCATTGCACGTGAGTCTCTAGCTAGTCACTATGGCTTCAGTCGTTGTTAAGTTTAGCTCATTTGTGCCTAACCTGGTTAGTCGTTATCTTTATTCACTTTTTATTTGGTGTATATTATTATTATTATTATTGCAATAATGAAGCATATTAGTTCAGCCATTAATATGTAATTTTTTGCTCCCTACAGTAAAATGTCACATTGTATGTATTTCTAAGTGATGGTGACCAAACCAAAACTCAACCTTTTTTTTAGGTTATAACTTCTCAGACAGCAGTGTTTCCACAGCAGAGCAGAAGACATTGACATATCATCGAATCGTGGAGGCGTTCCGCTTCGCTTATGCCAAGAGGAGTAAACTAGGAGACCCGCGTTACCTCAACATCACTGACGTGAGTTCAACCTATTACCTATTAATCCATATATGGATTTCCTGATCAAGGAATTATGGGTATTAAACCGACACACCTCACAGATACCGAATCAAGTTCATTCTGGCCTCATCTGATCCAATTTTGCTTAAGTTCTGTGAAGTGGCTTCAAAAGCCCTTTACAGTAACATTTGCGCACATTATTTTCTCAGGGTCATCGTCATTTCATGCACCTGCTTGCTCAGTCACCTCTTATAAATCTTGTTTCAATTATCTCCCTCCACAGCTCATCCAAAACATGACCTCAGACTACTTTGCCGACAACATAAGGAGTAAGATCACGGATGACACCACTCACTCAGACAGCTACTATGATCCTGAGTATTTTGTACCTGATGACCACGGTACGGCTCACCTGTCAGTCATCGCCGAGGACGGGAGTGCAGTGGCAGCCACCAGCACCATTAACCTCTAGTAAGAAAACCATGACAACATTGTTTACATTAATACAGCAGAATTTTCAGAAACATTATCAGAATCTTTTTGCTACATTTTAACTTTTAAGAAAATGCTCTCTTATGAGTGAATATATATAATATTCACTTAATTTATATATATATAAAAACTTAATTCACTAAGTTGTTTGACTTGAATCTGTGCAGACCAATCAGCTATGACATCAAAGTACCGCAAGAGCGATTTAAATGCAGAGCATACACAGCATCTGTTCACGAATTACGCTCACATTGTTTGATGTCATACACCGTTCAGTCTGCGCATTGCCACTTCATTGTATTGGCAATAGTAAAGTCACCATGAAATCAAAATATGCTATTCCTTTATTTGTATAAAATATAGCAGTGTTTATTATAAATGATTTATCTGTGCACATCTCTTTTTAATTAATGTGCCCTTATAATCTTTAATCAAAATCTGAAAATGTGCTTTTCCTCTGGAATGGCAGACCGTCTCTGATGACATCAATCTGTTGGTTTGGGCAGAGCTAGAGCCATTAACCACTCCTTTCTGCTTGCTGCAAACTGATTGGCTATAGGAAACTTCTATTTTCCTATAGCCAATCAATTTCCAGTGGAATAAAACTGCCATGCCCTTAATTTTTCCATTTCACTTTGAAGAACACCACTCAAGTCGTTTGCAAATTCTGGTTCACACAAACTTTAAGTACTTAAAATACACAACGTGTCTTCATAATGTTTCTAAACTAGGTCATGATGAGTCACTGTAGGAAGTTAACCAAAATCAGATGTGTTAGATACTGTAATGGAGACATCAGAAGTGCAGTGCTGAGCCCCAGGAACAAAACAGAAAAGAAAAAAGAAATGAAAAAGTTTGGCTTAATCTTTCTTCTGATGTTTCATGTGTTCTCACAGTTTTGGCTCTAAGGTGATGTCACGCTCAACTGGCATTATTTTCAATAGTGAGATGGACGATTTCAGCTCCCCTTATATTACCAATGGCTTTGGGATTCCACCTTCACCCAACAACTTTATTCAGCCAGGTGAAAGACAAGACATGCTTTATGTTTAGACTTACAGCATAAAGAAAAATACATATAAAACCATTTACATTGCCATAGACCTTTACAGCTAATATTCAGCTAAAGGAGTTTATATGTACTGTTTTTGTCTGCCCTTTTGTTCAAGGTAAAAGACCGCTTTCGTCAATGTGTCCCACGATTATATTTGACAAGTACAACAGAGTCAAAATGGTAGTTGGAGCCTCAGGTGGGACGAAAATCACCACAGCAACAGCCCTGGTAACAGCAACGCTTGATTAACATTAAATCTGGCACACAATTAAAACCAGCTTAAATAAATTGACATTGTTTTTCAAATAGCATATGTGCAATAATATTAAAACAGCGGTAACTCGAAATGAGAGTTTGGGGGCTTTTAATTCATTATGGAAATATTGGAAATACATCAACACAGGCAAAAAAACTCTTTTAAGCTGCAGTCTGTAACTTTGTTTTGGTAACAATAAACACAAATGAGTTATTTAGCAAGTAAAAGACAGATCAGTGTTCAACACGATAGCCTTACCTTACCCTGATTCACAACAATAAGTTTATAATATTGATGTATGATTTGAGCTGTCAGGTCCGAAATGTAAATAACGTCCATCTGTAAACAGAAAGAAGATACAGCTACTGTATCGCATGTCCGGGCACTGTAGATTGTGTGGTGTTTGTAGCTTGTTCTTACAGAAGTTAAGAACTTCTAAAAAGGTTTTTCAAGATTTGCATTTCACATCTGTTTCATAAATAAACAAACATGCTCTTCAGCTCTACTGTGTTTTTAATGACAGGTGATTCTAAACTCCCTTTTCTTCAACTATGACCTGAGGAAAGCCGTCACAGAGCCCAGAGTTCACAATCAGCTCAACCCCAACATGACAGTTGTGGAAGAGAACTTTGAGCAGGTGAGAACATCCAAAGCTTTCTTCATTAAAGACATAATGAAAGATGAATTTAACCGGTAAGCTATATATAAGATAATATCGGATGTGTTTGTGTATTGTGAATGCGGACGCACATGCTGCAGAGTGTTCTTGATGGCTTGGCCCAGAAGAATCATGTTACAGAACTGCTGAGGACCCCAGGAGCAGTGGTCCAGGCAGTTGTGCGGCAGGGAGAAAAACTCTGTGCTGAATGTGACCCCAGAAAAGGAGGCTATCCCGCAGGATACTGAACACGACTGCCCTCTCACTATTTGTGGACCTTCAGCCAACAGACTGCATCAGCTCAGTCGAGAGCCAGAAGCAGCTATGCATATTCAAAGCTATACACAGTTCACCCAAAAATGAAAATTGTGTTATCATTTATTTACTCTCGTGGGTTTTCAAGCTCTTATAACTGTCTTTCTTTTGTGGAACACAAGAAAGGATATTTTGAAGAATATCAGGCGAATGTTCATGCAATAAAGTGAGAGGGATCTAAAATAACACACACACACAAACACTGTCCCAAACTGTCCCTTTAAGCTCAGCAAGGATGCACAAAGACTCCCTTTATTTATTATCATTTTGTTTTTAATTTTAATAGGAAAATGTTTGTCATATCTGTATTAAAAATGCCTATTTATTACTGAACCACAGTCTATAATTTTACCAGCCTTATTTATTTCCTTTTGTGAGTAGAGAAGAATTATGATTGATTATTTATGTGTGGGTGGGGCCTTCTCAGTTTCCATTGTACAGGTTTATTGTTGTATAATAGCGTTCTTTGGGTTAATGGACACAGGGTCAATTGTTGAGGGCACTCAAGCACTTCAGTGATGCTCCAAAATCAGGACAGTGTGTGATTCATGTTACCAGTACCAAAAAAATGTCTGTGGTCACACATGCTGACAGCAAGAGGTCAGGGAAATAATATAAAATGCAAGTACTAAAATTACATAGTTTTAAGGTAGTAAGCATGTATTTTGTCATTTTTCTTATGGATACACAGGAAAAATAAGTGAAACGTGCTGAAATAATGCTATTGATACTAATGCTATCTATATGGTGAATGTTTCATTGATGCGGGTATGTGAAATGTCAATAAATAAAATATGGCACATTATTCTACATGATTCCTTTTTGAAAAAGAAACCAACATGATTGTGTAAAAAAATGAGTAACAATATCCAACATCTAAATTAGATTACCTCAAATGACACCATATACACTTACAGTGTAATGTGAAGTGTGAATATACACATGACTTGTGTAAGTAAACAGAAAACAGGCAGAAAACATTTTGTTTACACTTTAAATGTTTGCAATATTTGAAGCATTTTAGAAGTTTAGTAAGCAGGTAACATTGCCTAACTGTAACTATTCAATGTGTTTCAGGGCTTGGTTTTCAATGTAAAATTTAGCCGATCTTTTATTCATAGCCCCTTAGGGGACAGTGAAGAAATATAATTAATTAGAAACAGTTTCGCGTTCCCTCTGCATAGTTTCTGTTCTTTCGCAATATGAAATATTGTGGGTGGGGAAGGTTATAAATATTTTAAAAAATTATATGTCCCTGTCCCCTGAGGGGCTTCAAACTTTTAACTTATTAACGTTGTCAAGACATTGTTGATTGCTCATAACAATATCTGTTAAAGTAAAAAAGTCATGAATGTGGAAGCGTTAATGTTTATCATAATGTGACGCCATGCTGATTCATCTATAGTGCGTTCTGAAAAATACACTTGTGTATATTGTTTAAAACATTCATTCTGCTTGTGCCTTGGCTGTTGCTATGTTGTTAATTAAACATTTGTTGACATTTTTGTTGACCAATGTTTGGCAAATGTTAAGATAAATATTTAAATAGCTAATCGCCTAATAATGGAAGCTGTCATTTTGGAAGCTGTCAAAAAATGGGTGCCATTTGAATCAGCTCTGCTACAAAGACGTGTTAAATTTTGAATCTTGTTAAGAGCCTTAAAAATAAAAAAAATCTGAGACATTAACTGAAGGATGACATATCCAGTCAGCTGACACTCAAGAATGTATTGTCTAAGAAAATATGGTCCTGCCCCAAACTCATTGGTTGAGCCAATGTTGCTATATAATGCTAGCAGAGATGCTCCAATAAACAAAAGCAATGTTTTGGTATTACCGGTGTTTAGACTTTTAGGCAGTAAAAATAAACCTGCAAATTACTATTTAAATTGGTCTTGGCTAGGATAAGAAAAGTAGTTTCATATTACAAAAATACACATTGCACTTTTAATACATTTTTTTTATATTTTATTTTACATACATTTTTTGTATTGTTAACACAGTCCAGCAGTCTGTAGAAACATGTTGCTCCAGAACTGCCTCAGGCTGTCTGTGACTAATTTGAATATATTTCTATGTTTATTTCTATGTAACACCAGCAGAGAAGCAACAAAAAATAAAAATATTCAAGGTCACAGGCAGTATTGCTAAGGTTTTTCCTCAGAACTGGGCTAACTTTGAACTGTTGCTGCAGGTTGTTTTTGTGGGTTACAGGTTTGACATATTGCATACGTTTGCTTGTATTAAAATATTTTTGTATACTGTATATTAGTTTACAGTGATTTCAAAAGAGAAATTGTCTGTAGTGCATTACCGTGACTGTACAATATGTAACTGTTTTAGGTATGGGGCTGGCATATTTTTAGTTTTGGACTAGTTTTGGGCTAGTTGTAATTGGCCATCGGGCTGGTTTTGTTATGCAACTCTGCTGGGAAATCTTTTATTTTCTATGAAAGCCCCAAAGCTGGTTAATGACAGGAGACTTCTCGCAAATAAATGTCTGTGATTCATTGTGCAAGAGCTTTGTTTAGCAGGCACAGATTCTGGAGAGGTTGTGAACGTTCCGTCAGAGAGTTTAGGAGAACATTCATACTTTGAATAAAACGAAACAAAAATCCACAGACTGACACACAAAAGAGAGCCTCCAATACATCTGACAGATGTATTGCCGCCCCCCAGCCTGTGATTGATTAGGATGATTTTACATTTAGGCCGAGAAGATTATTCACTGTAGATGCTATTATTCTACTGTCAGACAGGAAACCCTCTGGCGTCCATATGGTCTCAGCTCAAGAATGTAAAAAACAAAGGCTGAATGAAAGTAGGAAAAACTGGGGTAGCAGCAGGCAGAGTCGTGACTAGCTCCCCTGTGGATTGAAATGAAAATCGCTGGGCTTTAGACACACACTGCACTGCAGGTTCTATGGGTTTGCTGACTGGCACTCAAGTTACCCAAACCACTTATGCCAAGCGATTACATGACAACATTATTCTCGTGCTCCAAAATATCTAGAGCTCATAATGCTCTGTTTATCTTATTTATTGTGATGCCGCGGCTAACCCAATCAAGCATTGTTCAGCCTCCGATGGGAGCTAGCTGTGCGTATTCATGAGTCAGGTCGTGTTTTCAGCACTTTGAATGTTAATTATGAAGAAATGCTGGGACTCATGCTGTGGAGAAATCATTTGCAAGCAGCTGAGCTAAACATTCCTGTTGACCATCCATCTGCACACTCCAGTTCTATTGAGGAATGCCAAGAACCTTTGACAGGCGGTCAGCGATCCACAGAATCAATAGCACAGCGCTGTAAACCCTCATTGTACTCATTAAAACAGGTTTTGACGGAATTGAATTGCAAATCTAAATTGGAAATGAATTCAGATATTGATTTTTTTCCATACTGTGGCTGAAAACAACAAACGTAATAGTAAATATGCATGGTACTCAGAGCTGAGGACCCTGCATGGGCACATGTCTCTCGACATGATAACTGCCAAGAGCAATTTGGCCAAAAAGGAGAGATTCCACAAGGGGAAACAGAACAACAGAAAAATAAACCTACATGACTCTTAAGCATTCAAATGTGGATTTGCTGTGATATTTAAACATTTTAGTAATGAAAACTAGCACTTCAGCTAGTTTGAACTAGAGCTGGGCCTTATTTCTTAGAACAGAAAGCATTTTGAGCAAAATGTAGGATCTCATAGAAAACCAGTCAAAGCTGAAAACTGTTTCATCTGACAGGAGGCCTCCAGAGATCAGTTTGTGCTATATAAAATAAGGGGTCTGTCCCATTGCCCGGTGATCAGCTCGTTGTTGTGTTCATCTAGAACTGTAAGTGCCATGGGCCCCAGTGTTCAACTCCTGGCTTTCCAATCACCAGTCCATAATTGAGCTCTGATTGTCTTGCTCTGAATGATGACTATAAAGGAAATTAATCTACTGACCCATACAATCAGCTGTCAGTTTCTTTCTTACATTATTATTGATTTTACTTTTAGAAATCACTTTGTGCATTTCTAAACTGCACATTTTGGGCTGTTTGTTTTTTTGTACAAGTTTTTTGTATTAATCAGAAATCAGATATAAATTCCACAATTGTATAGATACAGTTGTAAAACACACCCACAAATAATATATTTATTTATATTATATATTATATACATATATTTTTTCAACAGACATTTATGTAAAATATATATTCTTACTCTTACAATGGCTGCTTCATGTTTTAAAGTTTAAACCTTTATAAACAACAATTAAGAAAGAAACTGAATTGTCATGTAGTAATACCTGCTGAAAAAAACATTGTTGACAGATACTAAACCGCATAAACAGCATAAACAATGCTAGTCAGTGTCTCCATCACTTCAGTTTTAGACACAAATTTTGATATTTATCTGCTCTGTTATACACAAATCAACCCTTTACACAAACAAGGTGGTTAAAAGTGACACACTGTTTTCAAGAATTTGTTTTTACAAGTATTTGTTTTTATGATTCTCCCTAAAGTAGTGTTACAAACTATTAGAAAACCCTTGGCATATTTTATATACACTATTTATATACACTGTCTGTGTGTGTGCATACAACTCAAGTACTTCATAATTTTCACAATGTCAAATTCATATGCGCTGCATAAAACATATATATTGATACTGCCCCATGCTAATATTTGTCAATTTGTCACCTGCCCAGTGTACACCAGGTGTAGTCACCTAGTGTAATTGAGTCTGCAGCTGCACTCCAGGTCAGTAGCCTGCAGCTTTTCCCATTTTTCTTGAGTCTGATACGGCCTCTATGCAGTTGTTTTCCTTTGACACTGCATTAACCACATTATAAAACATATGTGGGACTTTAACTGTGTGCCCGGTCTTGTTAAGAGCCTCCACGACTTCCTAGGGTAGAGACGAAATATGAGAAATCAAAAAATCACTATATTAAAATATTTGGATACAGAGTAAAATTTTAATCTGTTTACCTTGTCAAATGAGGGTTCAAAGCTGAGAACATTTTTGGAGTCCACATAAACCACAGGAGCGGCAATGGAGTCTTTTAGGTTCTTGCCGAACCACAGGAAGTTCATAAGGGTCTAGTTCAGAGATTGAAACAAAATTGGCTTACTAAAATGTAGCGTGTTGAATGTTATGGTGAAGCGCATAATTTGCACAACCAGCAATTAAACATTAAACAGCAATTAAACAGATCAGCCTGACTGGCTCAACCAATGGCATGGGGTTGGGGCAGGTCTATCTGTTTGTCTGGCCAATTGAGGTATTTGAAGCTTGTTCGGAAACAATTAGAATTTTGGCAGTTCTGTTTGGTGCCACTAAAATGACACACTTTCCGATTAAAGCTGAAATTTGTCATTTTTATGGTTAAACAAAAATCAGTTACAAGTACATAACAGATCAGCGTTACCTTACCCGATTCACAACGACAAGTTTAAAATAATGACTTCTAATTTGAGCTGTCAGGTGCAATATTGCGGTAAATGTCAGTGTGATGTCATTCATTTGCGTTGTTACGTCAGAACCAATCGATAAAGAGAGAGAAGACCAAGATACTACATGTGTGGGTTCTGAGGATGGTGGAGCATTTGTTCATATTGCAGTTGCTTACAATTTAAACTCGTCATCTATGTTAAGAAAATAACTCTACAAATAACTTTGTTTAGTAGTTATTTGCAATTTGATGCAAAAGTTCCAGCTTTAAACTGCAGGTTATTCTCACCATCGCCACACCAGTGGTGATCATGCTGCCCCCTGATGCTCCTATTACCACTGTGTGCTTCTCCGATGGGGAGTGGAGGATCATGGGAGACATGGAGGAAGGTGGCTGCTCACCTTCACGAAACACAGAATATAATCTTTAATGATACTTGTGCATTTGAAGTGCCATAGCTCTCATATTATTACAGCCCTACATTCTAAAGTGAGTGTGACCAGTGTATGTCAAGCATCAAAAAATTGAGAAATCATCTGAGAAGGTTTGACTGACCAGCATGAATTTTATCTGCTTTCCCACAGAAGTCCACAAGTTCATTGTTGAGTAGGATGCCGGTTTTAGGGGAGAAAACTTTGGATCCAAATCTGAGAAGATATAATGTAGTCATTTTACAAATATATATTGAACAGCTGATAAGTCAAAAACTAGATGCTTCAACAACACATTGAAATGACTTCATCACACAAGTGTCACACAGGCAAAACATCTAAATATATAAAAATGTCTAAATATCTTCCATTTATGTTACGTCTTAGATACGGGTTTGTATTCAAAAGCACTAGACAGAATAAAATTTATCTTAGACCTCAATAACAGGTTTTTGTTTTGTTAACCATTTTCTCAAAGTGTGATCACACTTGCACTGAGCGAGAAGAACTTTTCTGAGCGTATGTTGAGTTGATATTAAGTGTCATCATCTTTAGCTGCTTGTTAACAGGGCGTTAAAATTGCCTGCGGTCTTCCCTACTTTGCTTAAGCCTGACAGTAAGAGATTTTAGATACAATTGTATTATGGATGGTATAAACAGAATGAAGGATATATGAGAACATACATGTAGTTGATAGTGCTGGTCACAGATACGGCCATGCCGTCCTCTGCCAGCACAGACACGTGTGTCGTGCCATGTGAGTCCAGGTATGGAGTGACATTATAGTAGCTGATATCATGAGTGCGGTCAGGGCTGATCTTTGCTCTCACTTTCTCTGCAAAATGCTTCTGAATGATCTCCACTGCTTCCTATTCAAGTTAAAAGGAAGCACCAGGTTAATCATCTAACGCATCAGTTCATGTGTGACTCTACCAGTGCGTCGCCAGCATTAATGTGCAGTATTGCTGTGCTGTATTCCACAGCCTGCGGTAATGATCCCTTCAACATAGCACTTAAGTCATTATAGTAGATTACACCAGTGACTCTAGAGAGGGTAATGACTGTAATGTTTCTGTTGAGTTACTACAGCACAGCCTGATGTATGGCATCATATCTCTTACGTTTACAATGTAGAAAAGTTAGGCATGTATAACAAACAATTTTCTTTCGAGAAAATTTTCTCGAAAGAATAGCAGAATTTTCTTTCTGCAAAGTATACCGTTTGTGAAGAAAAGTTGGGATCTCTCATGAATTTCTTCAGACCGTTGGCAAATTTGCAGGTTTCTACATAACGCTGGTATGTTAAAACTTTCTTTTCCCCCTGCAGAGATGCACGGCCTAGGTTATAACCTAAAGAGCACAGAAAACTTCATTAGAGTAACAGTTTAGAAACTTTATTATTTATAGTTTAAAAACATTTTCTGGGTGGTTGCTAGGGCGTTGCTATGCAGTTAAGTGTTCTGAATGTTTTAGGGCTTTGCTTTGCCATGGTTCTAAGGTTGCTATCGTCTTCTGAGTGGTTGTTAGGTGGCTGTTTATTGGTCCAAAACACAATGGTTCATTTTACCAGGAGTTTATTTTAATAACTATCCCTAAATATGAGCAATATTAATAGTCATTATTTATTTATCCTTCATTAATAATTCGTTTTCCCACCTAGCATAGTGTTGAGTATGAAACTAAGCGTGGCTCCCCCTGCTGGTGGTGGGGGAAAGTACATGTCATAATGTCCTAAAGTTACATCCCAGGCATCTGATTCGGACACACTGAATGAGCTCAAGTCCTCCATAGAAATTGTCCCACCTTAAACACACAACACAAATTTAAAGTAAATAAACTGTGAAATGTCTTCAATTCTACAAACACTGTCTCGTTATTAGGACACAAAACAAAGACCACGCAATGTGCACGTTGCAAAAACAATTAAGCAACTTTAATTTTACTGTTAGTTTGTTGTCTAACATACAACCCTATTTTAAATGCATAGAATTAATGTAGCTATATTTATAAACATCACAACTGCCCGAAATTTATGAGTACCTGCCCCTTGTATATCACTGACAAGGTTTTTTCCAATGTCTCCAGTGTAGAACGCATTTGCTCCGTGTTCTGCAATGGTCTCAAGAGTATCTGCTAGTTTCTCAAATCTCACTATATCTCCCTCTTTTAACAGGTTCCCTTGTTCATTTTGGAATAACTGGCTAAAAGAGAAACATGTGAGGACAGAGGTCAGTTATCACTCTCGTAAGTATTCAAATGTGACAGAATTCATTTTTTAAAGCTCTTGGTGTCAAATGAAAGTGTTTGAATGTTACCGTAATGGTGATTCTGGATTCTCCTTCAAAAGAAGTGGCAAAAATCGGGACAGCAGATAGGGAATGGGGACACCCTCTCTAGCCATCTTGATAGTAGGCTGAAATAAACTGGCCCAAGGCAGACGTCCATATAGTTTATGAGCCCGCTCATAGCCACGGATCTCACCTGGAACACCAATCCATTGAGCACCTTCAAACAGAGACACAGAGAGAGAGAGAGAGAGAGAGAGAGAAAATGACTTCCTCGTTTTACATTAACGACTGTATTTACACACGCTTGTGGAAATTATGCTTGTTTTTTAAAAATGTTTCATAAAGCATCTTGTGTGCATCAATGAAAGCTAACAAACCCAAGTTGTCTATTGAAGTCTATATTTTTTGGTCTTATATTTCAGTTATATAAGTTGTGCTTTTTATACTGTGTGCATATTTAATAGTTTGTAAGTTTGTAACTAAGAACTGCATCACGGATTCCCAAGAAACGATTTGCATATTTAAGACTGTTATTACTGGATGTTATTTTAAACTACAATTCCATTGAAACATTTAACACTAAGTACATCTAAACTGCTATCTGACAATAACATATTGGTGCATAACACAGGAAAACATGAAGGGAAAAAATTAAACATCACCTGGCATTGGCTGGAATGTTGCCGGGCATTCTGCAAGAAGGTCTGATTTAAAAATTTTTGGAACAGTCTCTCTAGAACTAATTGTTCTCACTTTGCCTAGAGAACAAACATATGCACATGAATAGATTACATTTCACAAGTTTTGTAATCAAATGGCAAAGTAAAAGTCCTCTTGGCTTTTGGTTACATTTAACCCTCACCACTTTTCTCCAGTATTGTGAATATAGACCCTCCACCAATGCCCATACTCTGAGGGTTTATGATTGACGTGCACACTAAAGCAGCAATGGCACCATCTACTGCTGACCCACCCGACTGTAAAATATCTCTAGAAAGAAAATATTGTATATTAATGACAGGCTGGTTAAAGAGAAAAAGAGAGAGCGACTGTAAACAGTTAAAGAGGCATTTTGGAAAATGATTTACGGCAACAAAAATAGGCCAGTTCTGACCAAGACTTTTTTCTCTTCTGTTATTGTATATAAAAATCCACTGCAGGATTAAATGTATTCCTAAAAAATCAAAGTCTAAATGTGTAACCCCAAAATCACTTCCACCCTTATCAACAAATATATCTTTTATACTTAAAGTATTTACATTTACAGTATAAACTAAATCTGAAATCATTCATCTTGCGGAATTTAGCCGTTTCAAAGACTATTATATTGAAAGAAGTTGTTGAAGGGCCATTCCTCAATCAAAACAAGAGACGGAGATTGGTGTCAAGAGGATTAGGAGCCCATGAAGATACTCATCTAATTAACTTTACAGTTTCTGCGTACATTCAGCCGGCTGTTTCACCTCTTTAGCCATTCATGTCCTGAAATTTACCCGACCTCGCTATCCCACGGGATTATTCCAGACCTAATTTATTTACCTTCTCCAAGATAATGTGACATTTTACCGCATTCTATATGTTTGAAATCAGAAGATGAAGGACTGGTAGGACCATGAAAGGCTTTTGAACTTATATGTGAAAGTTAAAACTTTAAATTCTTTGATGTAATCGTCCTGTCCCCAATCACGCACTCAGTGGTTTTAAAATGAAGTGTAAACAATTACAAAACAAAATCCAAAATTGCCAATAGGCTATTATAATCACTCACCGACCGATCTTTGAACAGGTTTCTGAATCGGCTGCCACTGCTGCTTTTTTGTAAAGTCCGTCAGAACAGTTCTCATTAAAGCGAGTCACGCAGATGATAATTATGATTAAAATGCATATCACCGGGACAGTTATACACAAGCAAACTCTTTCTTTTCGTCTGGCCATTTTAACTGAACCCGAAGCAGGCACGGTTCTTTGCGTTATCGTTTATCTACTATTCCAGAGCACAAGCACAGTGCGCAATTAGCCCTCCCCTTTCTGTGTTTGAACGCACAGAGGTCGTTTATAAATAGGATTGCCGAAAGTCTTGTGTTAAATGGTGTATTCACCATATGCTACTTTGTCATTTGTTGGACTTTTTGTTTTGTTTACTTTGAGACTACTCCTGGCGCAATGGGACCACCCCTAGCGGAGTTGTAATGTAAGGGTTGGTTACCTTCCTGCATCTTTAACACATTTGCTACACCATTCCTGATGCCGATAAGGGATGGAGTAAAATTATGGTGCATTCACTGTAAAAGGTGAAAATGTGCTGGTGTTACTTTAAGTTATTTCTTTCCGTTAAACCTGTTTTGTAATGTAGTCAGGTTGATTTAGTCATTTTACATAATATTTTGACTTGAACATATATATTTATATTTATTACATATTTTGTAAAATACTTCACTTTAAACACTTTAAACACTTAAATCTTTAATGTTTACATGCATATTCTTATTTTTACCTTATTTTACTTATTTTACTTTAAATCTTTAATTTTTTTAGACTTTAAATTTTTCTACTTTTGTTTCTGTAAGACGGTCGTGCAAAGCATTTCACTGCATGTTGTACTGTGTATGATCTTGCATGTGACAAATAAAATTTGAATTTGAAATACGTACTTTTAGGGTACCTGACGAAAGATTTTAACAATGTAAAGAGGAACGTCTTACAATTTCTGTTGAGAATTGCAAGACTGTTTTATACAGTACATCCAAACTTTCATCACGTTAGTCATTATATATGAATTTGAACGTTACCATAGTCTATAGAAAAGTAGATTTTTTTAAAACTGTGCTCAGTATTTTTATTTTATTTTACCTAGTTATATTATGTTGATAACTTAACTTTTATACACTTGATATAGTCTACATTTATTTAGTACCAGATGCCTTTAATATATCAACAACATCAAAATGTTTGGTTTTTCTATTCATCAAGAGGCTCCAGGTTAGATCCAAAGTACATATGCGTACAGTATAGCCCCCTGTAAGAAAACAAAATAGCATTTCATTATATTCATGTAAACAGTTTCTGAGTATCAATATCTGCCTTCCACGTTTCGGTTTTAACAGCGAAAATCTTAGAGAAGAAAGGGGCTGGAAAAGGGGAGGCGCTTCGGAAAACCTCGCCCCCGGACACAATCACACAGCACAACCGGAGTATGTTTGACGCGAAGGCAAGTTTTTATCAATGTTGGGATAAATATTTTATATCGACTTTTTAGTATTGTGAAACGTGGCTGCTGTAATTTATATGCCTTCAATTTCAATTCATTATTTACAAAACAAACATTGTAAAGCAGACTTCTACGAGTTCTACATACGTCTACGACTGGCAGGTTAAATGTTAAAACCAGTAAGCCCAGGCCTAAGCCGACAAAAACAACTAAAAACATAATATCTATCAAGCAAAGACGCTAGTAATACTAGACGCAGCGCATTACATTTGTTACAATTTCCTTTGGAGTGACTAGTGCTACGTCCTCATAAGGAGATGTCAGGGGAAATTGTTTATTTGACGGTCGGTAAGCATCATGGGAATTGTAGGCCACGGAGATGCCACATGTAAATAAGAACAAGTGCTTTAATATGAAAACAACGCCTAGCGTGAAAATAAAGGTGTGACAGAGTATCCCATAACAATATGGCAGAAGTGTCCAAATGGGATTTTATTCTGTTCTTGGTGTTGTTTGTCCATGATAACTTGTGCAGTGCGGTGTGTGTCTTTAACAAAGGCTACGTGGACAACTGTACAGGTGGGTGTGCAGATGGCTGACCGTGACACCCCTTTTTTATGCGGTTTACGACACCGGCATGCATCAGTAACCTGCCCGGTAATATTTCTCAAGGGGAAGATCCATTTGAAAAGCAAATGTAATATATTATTATTATTTACTGTGTTAATGTTGTTGGTAGGAGCAGTATCATTTTCAAGTATCAATTTAAGTATTCAGTATCAAGTGTTTGCCTTCCATCGTTTCACCTGCCGATGTCTTCAGTACAAGACAGCTATCTGTTTTCAAGAAATTTAGGGTCTATATATAAATATTTTATATTTTATAAACGCCCAGATTTTAACGCTGTTGTGATGAGACGTCGGACATCTGTCAACGTTGTTATCTGCTCTGTTCTCTTCAGCATTATGGACGTCGACTGACAATATCGTACGAGCGTAACGGAAGAACTGGAAACTGCAATGAAACAGCTAAAGGGAGGTGTCTTGACAGTGAAGTCTGCAGACGGGAAAACCGCCTGTGCTTGGCTGAACAGTCGCTTTACAATCTGTTAAAAAATAAGCACCGTAGCGTAAATAGTGTTTGTAAATGAACGACTGAATGCGCGTCTCGGAATATTGTTCAGGCATTAACGGGTGAGACAAAAGCGTCGACTTGGTTTGATCGTGTTTTTGCATGTTTAATTTCTTAATTTAAATGCTGCATTCAATGGCTTGGGTTTCTCTTCCTTTGTGTTTAGTATTTGGTTATTACTATACGCATTCCCCGCCGTTCCACTCTCGTAAATCCCATTTGTCTTGGTTGACAGCCGCCGGAGATAGTGGCATAAACCTTTGGTCTGTTTCTGTCTTTCATCTCTATTTAGTCTGTCGGGGCGCATTGCTTCCAAGGCGTCTTAATGCAACAGTAGTGCAACAATTCCCAGTTGTTTGTCAAGCAACTGGGTTCTCTGTAGGCAAATTTGTCATTTGCCTGGAGGTTTGTCTTATACATGTGTGTGGTTTTTGTTTGTTATCCGCATATATTTGTACAGTACGTATGTATGTATGTATTTGGTATTTAATTTTTTCATGACTAATGATTTTTGCAAGTGCAGTGCAGAGATGTGTTCCAAAGACTGCATTTCAATTGCCATGCATGTGTGCGGCAGTCCCCGTCAGTTTGAAGCTGCTTGTCTGTCTGTGAGTGTGTGTGGGGAGGGGGAGTTTGGCCAGAATGTGTGTGGGTGGTGTATAGAAATGATCATGTGGTCAAACCGGGCTGTCAAGGCAGGTGTGATGCGCTTTGTCTCTGTGATGTTGCTGTATGCCATACTGATACTTTCTGCTGCACTTCACCATGAAATGCCCTTTATATCTTCTTTTCTCTCTCTGTCTCCCAGATGCCCTGAGGTGCACTGTGTCTCTCTGTGTTTGTCTGTGCTGAGGAGCAGGAAGCAGCTGAATTATATCACGGCAGATTGCTGTCAACGTTTCCAAATGCAGCAAAGCGCATAGCAGAAACGTCCCTTTCATAAACCAAAGTGGTCACTGCATGACTAGAGTGATCTCACAACAGGCCAGTGAGCTGTTTGATGACGTGGCAATATCAGGCATAAAAATGGAAAGATGCTTTTAGACAAAAATGGATTTCAAAGGCAAGGCAGACGCTATATTGCTTTATTGAATCACACAGTCAGGCACTCCAATGCACAGTCCAACAAATAAGTGTGAAAGAGACAGTCGATATCAGTCACTTTAGACCTCAGATGTCTGTCTGAGTGTGTCCACGTCAGTGTATGTGTGTTCTGTGTGGTGATGGAATGGTCTTTAGAGCAGATGAGGGAATGGGTGGCTGGTGGCATGCAGTCGGTACGGGAGTGTGAGTCCAGTGCTCTGGGCACTGTGCTTTGTCTTGCCCTTCTGTTTATCTGGTATTGCTACCGGGTGGGGTGCGAGCACACCACCCCTTCTCTCCGGGGAGGCTTCACCCCAGAGTCGCGTGGCAGCGCCATGCCCGGTGGAGTCCTCAGCTCGGACCTCATGATCCGTGGGGCTTCGTCGAAACTTCGTCAGGTGGGTGCGGCCAGAGGAGGCGGAGTCAGCGAGGAGGAGCTTAACGGCTTTGCCTATTGCCAGTCACCCGATTGCTTCCGTTGCACAAAGCCTGGTGAGGGCCTAAACCAGCGACTCTACCACAACCTGCAGGAGTATGCTAAGCGCTACACCTGGGCCGGAATGGGCCGCGTGCACAAGGGTGTACGCGAGCAGGGGCGCTACTTGCTGTGCAATCGGCCCTCCATTCAGAAACCAGAGGTCTTCTTCCTGCCAGACCTTCCTTCTGCTCCATTCTTCTCAAGAGAGGCACAGAAGCACGATGTGGAGCTTTTGGAGAGAAGTTTTCCTGCACTGCTGGCTGAATTTGAGAGCGTGTACCGCCTGCCGTCCAGTCGGACTGGCTCCTCACTTCCATTAGGTTGGAAGGCTAATAGCACACCGCGTGGCCAATGGTGGACCTTCTATTTGGTGAACCAGGGTACTCCAATGGTGCTGAATGCAAGGCGTTGCCCACGGGCATGGAGGGTACTTGGGCAGCTCCGTACCTTTATTGCTAATAATGTGTTTGGCAATGCCTGTTTCTCAGTGCTCAGTCCTGGAGCCACCATTACTGAACACTACGGCCCAACTAACGTACGTCTGCGCTGCCACCTCGGTAAGAAAACATCAGAAATAAAAATAATACATACACTGCCAGTCAAAAACGTTGAGACTGCCTTACCCATTCTTTATTATTACTAATTTACACATTTTAGAATAATAGTCATTAGATGTATCAAACAAATGTAAGTATGGAAAATTGTTAAAAAAAATGTAACAAAAAATGTTAAACAACACGAGATTCTTTATTGTAGACATGCATAAGCTTAACATTTTCTGCTTTTAAAACTAACAATGTATGCTGCCCGCTTGTTGGCTGCTTATTTATGCATGGACATAGACTATTTGTATACATTTATTGTAGTCTACAAAACTAATGTTGTGCTTTATATTGATAAATAACATCAGTTAGTTTTGACTCTTAGTGTATGTCTCATATATATCTGAAAGCAGCAATACACGTGTAGGAGTCTATGAGCCTGTTTAAGGTATAGCGATTGTGTGTGTGTGTGCGCATGCAGGACTGAAGGTGCCCCCTGGTTGTGAGCTGGTAGTTGGTGGAGAGCCGCAGTGCTGGTCTGAGGGAAGCTGCCTGCTATTTGATGACTCTTTTCTCCACACTGTGTTTCATGATGGTAAGACAGAAGTTATATGTAGAATGTATTATACATATACATATAAAATACAAAAGAATATATTGCATGTATATAATATATAAAAAAAGTAAATTAGAATATAAGTATATAGAGATGTGGGGATTTGTTTAGCCTTTTCAGATAGCATTTATTAAGCAAATTCACAAACTACTAAGGCTAGCATCATTGCTCATACTATTGCTCATGCTTGCTCATACATATTTATTCAAATTTCTAACCCTAAATACAATCCTTTGGCAAGTAACTCATCTTGCACCATTAGTGCTACAGAGTCAGGCTGTTACTCTATAAATAAGGGATTAGACTTGATAATAAAAAGGGAAACAAAATTCCTATAGTCTATGAGCCTGTTTAAGGTATAGCGATAGCGATACTTTATAGACTTACATTGACTACAGACTATATAACATACAACATACATTGAAGGAGAGACCTGAACCATATCTAGGCACCAGAATATCATAGAGACATGGAGATGGGCCAGAAAATAACCACCTGGTAACCCCTCAGAACAACTACCTTAGCAACCACATGGCAACACCCTGAACATCCACCCACAACATTGTTAAATCGTGGCAATGAGTTCTCCATGGGCATGTGAGTATTTACCAACAGCTTCATGAATTTTGAAGGTGTGTGTGATTGTGTTCAGGTTCTGCAGAAGATGGCCCTAGAGTCGTTTTTATGGTGGACCTCTGGCATCCAAACGTGGCCGCAGCTGAGAGACAGGCACTGGACTACATCTTCACCCCTGGACGCTGAGGGTCAGAAAAGGTGGAACACAAATGGGATGCTAATTTCCACTGAATTATCAGTATAAGATGGGAAAGATAGGTTATGAGGATAAGCACATCAATCTCCTCCTCTAGTATCTGTATTTATCTGACTTTCCCTCTTAGCACTGCGGCACTAGAGACTAATGTACCATCACTCTTGTACATTATCAATGTTTACAGACCACTTCTAACCTTAGCAAAAAACCTTCTGGAGACGTTTGCTTGAGACAAAGCCCTTGAGTACTTTCACCCGTCTTTCATTTTGTTCTTGCTAGTCAGCTGCAATTAGCAGGGTCTCATTGTACCCAATGAATATCACATTATCACTTCACCTCGAGCATCGACTGTCAACCGCACATGGAAATGCACTTTTATTGACTCTGGTTGCTATGGCCAGGTAGGACTGTATAGAAAGCACAGTACAATGGTCTGTACATTTTTACTGAGGTTAGGCTTACGTAAACTAAGCTAAACAGTCGTAAAACGAAATATGCTGCAGTGACAGGTGATTTGACATTCATAACAGATGTACGGGGATGTATAGCAGCGATGCTACAGTAGGTGAGGTAAAGCACTACCAGCTGTTGTGTTAAACAGCCTCTGTTAAATGCACTAGCGGCAGTTATTCTGCCCCGCTTAAGCCAGGGTCGGATCGTTCCGATGAGAAAGAATGAGAGCACATTAGATCAGCCTGCTATCCATTTTATTCTTTCCTACCCTGAATTTTCCAATAAAAAATTACGTATCGATCGCTTTGTATCTCTGACAACAAAAGTGGGATGTGACGCTTAATATTTTAGAAAATGCAACATTCTGGCTGTTAATATGTGCTAGGTTCAGCCTAATTGTGCTTTGTTGTACTGCTTGTAAACAGAGCTTTCGTGGTTCTTGCATTGATATTGGTACATTCCTTTTGTATGAAGAGAGATTGATGACAGAGAGTTTCGTGAGAAGTGACATTTTATATCATTGTGTGACTTTTATATCATTGAATTGACTGTTGCGGTCAATTTTATGACAATGTTCCTACTTCCATTTTTCCAAACTGTGTGCCATGGACTCACTTTGCAATGGATGAGTAATTCTGTAGATTTAATAAAGAACTCATTTAATATGTGGCAGCTGCATCTTTTTCTTTGTCAAGTTTTGTATATAAATGTTCACAGATAGCATAACATATATAGTGGGCTTCTGTATTTATGTCAGTTATGCTTTGATTGTGTGTGTGTGTGGGTATCAGAAAAAAGATATCTTTATCTTCTTTGCTTTAATGACCTGCTTCTTTTCATTTAAATAACTGGCACTTCTAACATTCTACAAACATTAATGCAATATGCTGAATTTTTGGAAGATTTGTATATGGGGGTGGCAGGTGACAGGGTAAAATTGTAAAAGGCAGCCATTATCAGACTGGAGATTTACATAACTAACCTCTTTTGCTAACACAGAGGGAAAGCAAGATAAATAGTAGATGAATGAAATGGCAGATAAAAGGCAGCCGTAATCCACCTACAGTGCATATCTGCTCTCTAGATAGTGTTTTGCAGAGGTTGCAAATCTAATATTCAATTCCAAACAAAAGTTATGCAATGAGAGATTTGCATGGAATAGTTTTCTCATATGAGTATTATTGATTTTGTAACCATCATGTACAATCTTAACAGACAAACTGGTCAAAGGAAAGTCTATATAATATTCAGAGTCAAATCTACCCTCATCTGCCAGGTTGACACTATATAATATACATTCAAATTTATAGATAAACCTCTGTATACTGTTCCTCAGTGTGCTAAGGTAGATGGACCATATCACATCATGGACGCCAGGGGGGGCTAGAGTAGTTCTCACTCAGTAGAATAGGGCGACGGGGAGCCTGAACGTGTCTACTTGTCTTTTAAAGGTTAAGGTTGAGGTATCTAATTGGAGAAGCAAGGCTTTTGTCAACAAAAAGGACACATTTAACCAATAGCAGTGTCTGAGAAGGATGGCTGTTAGGGAATGCAACATACATGGAGCTGTCTACAGCAGCTATGAAGACTACTGGGCACATTACCTGTGCTACAGCTGACAGGTATTCATGGTTTATGCGTCGAAGAAAAGACCCTGACAATCACAGAACAACGTTTAACCTAGTAACACTGCATGGCTGAGTTGCACAATAAATAATATCAAATGACATTTTAATTTTAAAGTACACTTATTTTGTAAACATTTATTTTAGATTTACTCTTTTTGGTGCTCGGTTCAGAATTAGAGAACAGACTAGTTTCTCTATTACAGGAATACTTTACCCAAACATAAAAATCCTGTCATTTACACAGCCAATGTCATTTCAGATGTGTATGTGTTTCCTCTGTGGAACATAAGCTTAGAGCAACTGCTTTGTCAGTGTTTGTGTGTGTGTGAATGAGGTGGAGGTGGATTTCTGAGTTTAAATGTCATGTATTATGCAGGTTACCTCAGTTGTGGGTCATAGAAAATAAATGGACTATAAAGTGGCCTGAGGCTGGGATGTCCTACACAAGAAGCTCAGTGGGGGATGCAGTGTTTAATCAAGTGAAAATCTGTGGGCGAGAGAGGAGAATTTCTCAACATGATGCGTTCTGAAAACTTTCTCACCCCAGGAAGAAACAACATATTCAGGATGGTGGAATTGAGGGAATATCAATGAAGATATACAATATTTCTTGGTTTATACTAGGAATGTGATTTAATGGGGAATTGTTTTTGTGGTTTGGGTTTTTTTCTGTGATTTATGGCTCTTATTCTGCATATCAAAGGACGATAATACGCATTTTAAACAATAATACAAATATAACATGCTATGACATTCTTTAGATATATAAATCCAGTGGACTCAAATAGTCCACATAATAGTCCATGTTTTGTTTGATAAGTTTCTCACACAGAATCCCATTGTATTCTGCAACTAAAGTAGCTTTTACGTACAAACTTTGAGACAGAAAGATCTTTACAGAGACAGAACGATCTTTTTTTATTGCTTCCTTATTCCTTTTGTTATTCCATGTTTTGGATCCATTGTTTTGATGGGTCCATTGATTTTGCATAAGTTATTGGTATATTGTGTCTCATCACTCCCGGAGGTCACACACACATAAACACACACACACACACACACACACAGGCATCTGATGATGCACAACATACGTTCTCTGTGTCCTCTCTCTCTCTTTTTTGGTTTATATCCTAACCCATCTCCCCTTACCTACGCGTCCTATCAGAATAGCGCTATGCCGTTTTAGAGAACAATCAGGTGGCACCAACTTCGAGACGAGATCTCAACTGCATCATTTCCTTAGTCCCATCGAGGAGGTTACGATGGACTCTCAACCCCTCCGACAGGGTTATTTTATTCTTATGATAAAAATGTGACACATCGGAAGTCAACCTTTACCTTCAAGGGCATTTGACTGGGCTGAGAATGAGTTTTACGCTGCCCAAAAGCGAATCGACGACCTCTTTGCTTAGATCCTCCGCACCGCCCAGGAGAGCTGCTCATCATCCCGACCATCCCGGAGCCCGCCGGATACATCATCAGCGTTCAGCGGCGTCGTCTGCGGCATCTGGAGCTGAGACCGCCTTAGAAGAGTCCTTCTGGACGGCGGACTGCGATGCGAGCTCACGGAGACCCTTGTGTCACCCCTCACTGGTCGGTAACCGGAATAGCGCAGAGAAGAGCCACCCACAGCACTCCCACGGACATGCTCTTTCCACGGCTCACAACCAGGAGGACCTGTCGGAGCTCCCAGGTGGAAGGGAGCGCAAGACAGCCAGACGACACCACCATCATCACCATCACCGTCATCACCATAACCACCATCATCACCACCGCCACCGGTCCACACGGGACGACCTGCCCCAAGAGCCCAGACCAAAACACTCTCACGCCGCTCGCATGCCGACTAGGACTCAATCTTTCTCTGAGTCTAGGGACGAAACTGCTCTCTTTTTTGAGTCACCCCATCTAGACCGAGCTCGACCAGGGTCATCAGCGAGCAGAGACGCGCGTCCGCCCTCCACCGCATCATCCTCGCCGGTGCCCGCGTCCTCCAGCCGCTCCTCCCGGAGGTCAGGGACGTCCAGCGCAGCATCCTCCGAGGCAGACTTAAACCTGCGCCCGTACCTCAGCTCAGTGTTTGGACAGGTAAGGCCAGACCACATGTATTTTTCCTAATAGGTTTGACTACAATAAACTCTAGACTATATTTACACAAGGCCTTTAAACTGTTATGGGACCTTTTAGATGCCACAAGTGGGCAGGGCCTTCACAGTCCCAAAAACGTAAGAAATGATGTTCGGTCTGGCGTAAAGGATACTAGATCTGTGTGTCATGAACCTAGACATATACATTTAGAAGAAATGTTATTAAGGGACATCCAATAAGCCATTTTATTAAGTAAATGTTAATTTATTTTACACAGTGTCTTAATGCTTACTGTATGCTTTCTGACAGTAAACAGCTATAAACTGAGAATTAATTACCTAAATAATGAAACAGACATTACTAAAGGCATGAGCTCTGGTGTTCCTTTATTAGTAGGCATTCAGAGATTAAATAGAAGAGATCCTGTTTGTGATATGCAAATTAGGTATCGCAGAGAGAGATTCTGTGTTTTAGTGATTAAAAGGTGTTATGATGTCTCATGGCACCACAATAATGGCTTTGATGCTGCTTTGCTGTGGTTATAAAACACGCACACACACACTCGTTTTCAGCAATACTAATGTGGGTCTTTCTATTATGGGTATCCAGGAAGCTTTTAAAACTGGCCTATCACAACAAATCAGAATCCACATTAATAAGACAAACCTCATGTTGAGTTAAAAGGTGGAAATGAACTGGAGCGTTAGTCTGAAAACACAGACTGAATCAGACCCTTTAATTAGATCCCGCTTCAAAATCACATTCGTTTTATAACAGCTGGAGTAATACAAATGGTAAAATAGTTAGATTAAAGGGGTAAAATAAACCTGCGGCGAGCTAGAAAATATGGGCAAAATAGACCAATTATAAGCTTCAAGGTCAGAGCTGTGCTCACTCTCCATCTGTCTTTGTTTTGATACTGTAGTGGTCCTTGTACATTTTTGTAATCGTAATAACAGTGAAGGCTACAACTATTACGTTTGGTTTGTCTGCACATTTTGTTCAAGTCTTTTATGTAATTTGCTATCCCAGCTGTCAATCATCATTTTTATTCCCTATACTGTATTATGCATGTCCAAAATGTTGGAGAATGTCATTGGCATCCGTAGAGGAATCTCACTTTTACTGGAAAAACCTTCTGTTCACAAGTATGTTGTTTTGGCTGTTAGCGTCAGACACTGTATGAATCAGTGAGGCTGGCCTGGAGTCTCTCTGTTTCTCACTGTTTGTGTGTGTGTGTGTGTGTGTGTGTGTGCCTGCAAACACACAATTTATCAGAAGCGCAGTGTAATAGGGTTGAGATCATAGGGGTGACACATTCTCTGTCCCTTTGTCTGAATTCCTAACACATGCCTTGACGGAGTATTTCAAAACAAGAACGACAAAAATGTCCTTAAATGTCAATGCAGCTCTTTCCCATCATAAATCTATTTCATGGCAAACCAGATATGGTCTCCCCTTCTTTTCAGTGTTGTTTTTAGCATCACACCCATTATGTTCCTTTATATAGATGCATGTGTGTGTCATTTCTCAAATATGTTTTTATATCTATTGTCAAAGATGCCCCTCCTCCTTTTTGTACTGATGTGTTTTCCGAGGTCATGTTGACCTTGTCATTGTCTGCTGGGAGATCAAGAGCCACATATAAGAGAGAGGACATATAGAAGAGAGAGAGAATAAAAGAAAATATGAAGAGAATGGATTGGATAAATTGTTATTTATTTGTTCAGATGGCAATATTGTATGTTGTATGAGAATGTAAGTACAATGTAATACACTGAGTTGCAAATACTAAGAAATGTGAAGTCCATCTTCAAATCATGAGAATAGTAGGTTTCAATTTTCTTAGGTTTTGGTTTTGGTTTTCTGTGTGACTTATTGTGACACCTCGCTGGAAAACCATTTGAAACAGGTAAAAATCCACATGTGAAATGATGAAGATTAAGTTAAACAGAATAGATATAATATCATAAGTGATATCTATGCAGACTATCATCACTATATGTGGGCATGGCTCACATCATGTGTAATGATTATTAGTTAACTTGAGTGACAGCTCAGTAGGTTCTCCAAGTCATGAGGTGTTTAGAGGTTAATTAAACACCTTCATCTTACTGCATCTTCACAGGTCTTACTCACTGGTTTTACTCTCCTGTCTTCTGTATGTTCTTATGGCATTAATTCTGTGTTTCTCAGCACTCCTCTGTTTTATGTACCCTCTGTACAACTGTACAAAAGATCCTGTTAAATCAAGAATTAATTAGATGAACATAAAACGGTACAGTCTGACATTAATGACAACTGAGATCCTACAGTGTGACATGGCTTATAGCTGAGATACACAATCGTACAGTCTTACAAGCAACAATCATAAAGGATTCTTAAAAATTGTACAGTGTGCACCCAGCTTTACAAAAAAAGCAACTTAAAAAGCAACTACTGCACTTTGTTTTATAAGTTAAAAGCAAAATTATACCCCTGAA
>JAZGTI010000319.1:7765-71171 GCA_036877585.1 Botia kubotai | reverse complement strand
TGCATTTACGCATAAAGAAAAATGGCGCCCGGTCTTGCAGCTGTGTGTAAAGCATTTCTTCATGTAATGGATTCATGAAGATCGGAGCCCGGGGCTGTGTTTAGTCACTTCATTAAAACGGGGACAAATGGACGCCTCTCTAATTTCTGCTTCATTTGAGTCTCCTGGTCTGAGACCATGCTACACTCACAGCCCCATGTGTTTACGGTTAGCTCTGGCATGACTGCTCATTTGTTTTAAGTTGGCGAAGGGTATGAAATTGGTGCAGTGGCTGGTAATTTTGCTCATCTGCCAGCTGTTGTAGCGAGCAATGTTTCAGATGACAGAAATTATTTTGTTTAGATGCGAAAACGAGCTTTTGACAAAACACACTTGATTATATTTTAACAAACAGATGTGAGAAAACGGCCAGTGCGCGTCTCATTCTCATCTCACTGAGCATGCGCGTATGAGGGGTTTACACTGTTTATTTGCATCTGAAAGTAGTTTGCAAGATGAACTTAGAACTCTTCAGATGAACTCTGAACATCTGAAAATCTGCTTTTATTTAGATGACAGTTAAAACCACAGACCGATGTGCTATTTACATGACATGTGCTGTAAACAGAAAGCTCCGCAGGTACAGTTTGGTCATGGGTGAACTGTCATGTGTATTTAAGATCACTCAGTGCAGCCTCAGGTATAACTAACAACACAGTCAACTCGTCCGTGCATCCTTGTCTGTAATCTGATACATGCTCTGTCCAGATGTGAAGGGTAAATTGTGATACCTGTTGCATTCTGAACGGTAGCCCCTAAATGATAAATCACTAATCATTACTTAATTGTTTACAACTGAGAGACAGGCTGAAATGACATTGTCAGAAATTGGTTAGAACTTCTACCATCTGTCTGCAAATCTAGTGGCTTTACTGCTGAGGGAATCCATGGTAGAATTCCATCACTGTTTATAGTTTACAAAGCTTTATCATATTCCTGGCTTGGTTTGGAGAAGATGGGGTTACAGAAAGCCCGCTGGAAGCTCTAAATCTTAAGTATTACAGCTTGCAGATGAACAGTTTAGCAGATTTTGTTAAAGGATGGCGGATCTGCGGACACAGACTGCAGAGTAAAAAATTCACAAGACCACAAGAATGAAATTTCACAAGACCACGATGCTACACATTTAACCTAATCTTACACATATGGATGTAATCTGACCGTACACATATAAGTATAAACTTACCTGTCAAAACACATCGTTTAAACATACACATTGAGACAAGTCTGTTGAAGAGATGTTTTGCTAAGCTGGCCATCTTGGCTCTCTTGGTCTGTGTGCTTGCCCTAACTGTCAGCTATGTAAGCAAACTAATGCAGCTTTGTGCATCTGCTTCATTGACAAGCCGTGTACAGACGCACAAATGCTTATATTTGCCGCCACGACTGTCGCTTCATCACCGTTAAAGCAGCAGCATGTATGAGGAAAGTTTGATGTTTCCAGTGTGACTGCAGGAAGTGCTACACATGCAAACACATCAACACAAAACTGAACATTTGGCTGTTATTAAAACCCTGCTATTCTGAAAGTATCAGTACTAATTTAACCCAAAAAAGACTTCATACACCCTCCAAAAATCACACTGGGTGCAGATGGTTTAAAGCAACTAAAAAAGTGAAGTTAGTTCTGAAAAAAGGTTTAACATCATTTGTTTGCAAAAGCCACATACTGTAAGTTCTGTTATTAAGTTATTTTGTTGCTTATTCAGTGACATTCGTACACATTTAAGCATCCAAATACTTTTGGGTGCATATTATACAGTTTTTGCTGTCTGGGAGGTGCCAGGACCTAACAAAATTCTTCCATATATCTACATTTAACCACACTTACATATTGTGTGTAATCATATATACAAGTAAATGTGCGTAGACTCCAAAAGCATTTCAATATACAGTATGGGAAGCATGATTTATGAATCTATGTTTAGATTAGCATTGCGAACATCATTACATGGAAATCTGTGAGTATGACTTTTGGAACACTGCTGTCAGCTTTAGAATGAGCAGAAATGTGCGGAAAAACCGTTATTCAGCAATCTGATGCTCACGGGAGGGTGTGAAGTCTAAATGACAGCCTATAGTTAGGAGCATCTGTGGTTAGTCTGTGGTAAGTAAAGGTCAAATGGGTGGGTGGAAGTGAGAATGAGATGAGGAGACGCACCATTGAGTGGGTGTATTGAGTGAAAGATAGAGGGCCCAGGACGTAGCCCTGCAGTACAGCAGCACTGAGAGGTTAATGAGGATGGAAAACTTACCCTGCAAGACACAGAATTTTATCAAGGGAAGAATAAAAGGAGGGTTAGAGGGTGGAGGTGGGCTATGATGGGATAATGGGAGTTGGCTGAGGAAATGCACACTAGAGAGATTTTAAGTGGCAGTCATATTGATGTATTTCACAGGATTTCGTTGGCCAGCGTTTTTGAAGGAACTTTTGAAGTCATTGTTTTTTTTTGCAATCATGTTTCAAAGTTTAGTGTCTGTATTAATTAAAATCACAAAGCTTTTCAAGCTAAGAGAACGTCTGACATCTGGCTCACTGCAAAGGTGATGAAAACAATTAAAACAGAATATTAAGAGCTCGTTATAGCCTATTGCCAGATGTCTTCTTTATCTTTTCTCTCAGATGGTCCCATGTAATGCATCTTGCCAGGAAAAATGCAGGCAAATTAATGCAACGTCAAACGATATTAATCTCCTCTAAGACCACTCTTAGCCGTGCACTTACAGATGCGCTACATGCTTTCTACAGATGTGGTAGGTCAGGCATGTGACGGACCTTGATGCTTTCAAAACAGCACACGGATAAGAAGACACAATTCAGTTTGGCATCATTTGAAAGGAGGGTCAGATAAACAGTGGAGGCCAAAATAGAAATTGAACAGAAGATCATGTCAAAGATCTTACAGAAACCAAACATCAAAGATACAGCAACATGACAGATAGAGCAGATAGAGATGTCCACTGTTCATGGGTGCCAAACCCTGCTGGTTAATGCACAGTGGACGCATGATTAACAAGAACCACTAGCTTAGACAAAGGAACAGTTCACCGGCTGTGTTCTGTAGTGTCTGCCATTGTTTACATTATTCTGTTAGCTTTGGTGAAAGTACAAGCAGCTCTCTGACACATGATGTTTTCTGGTTGTGGTAAAGACATGTAACCAATATCTGTTTGAATTGTTTTAGTAAGCTGCACACGCACACTATATTTCTTCGTTTTTAATTTGACTTTAAGAGCTTTAAATGAAGTTCCTCTCCTGCACAGCAGCGTTTAGATGTTTATCTGCCCATATAAACTGGAAAGAATTGTCTGCAAAATAAAAGACCTGCGGGAAATGTCTTTTAATTGGGGATCATTTAAATGTTGTGAACAGGTCAGACGGGTTTTATGATTGCTGAAATCTTTAGTTTGTACCAGTATTAAAGCCTGTTTGCAACACAAAAGATCTGTGTTTAAAGAAGACAAAAAACAATTATGGATTAACCGTAGCGTAACTAATCCCAGTTAGCTCCCGGGAATACCGCACAGAGAGAATCCCAGCCGGCGCTGGTTTGTTTCGGCAGAGGTGAGACGACGCTTGTCTGTGTGTATATGTGTGTGTGTGTCATTAGTCTCAGATGGGTTTCCGTATTAAGCAGCATTTTAAATTTTGTCCTACACTCTTCCAGTTTTTTTTTTCGGTTCCAGTGCAGATAAGGAAGACAGGCTTTCTAAAATATCACGGCCTTGTAAATGAATGTCGTCTTTGTGTATCTGTTCGTAAATAAAGCTCAGGACTCACAATGTAGATGATAAACGATCGGCGCTTCCTTTTTGTTACGCAACGGTTGCCGGGCTCCATTAAACTTGAGGCAGGAGCACAAAGGGAAATTTTTCTGTTTTGAAAAGTTTAGGAGTCGCTCTGAGCCAAATCTAGAACAGTTAAAGACAACCTCAGAATGGTCCCATTTTACTTGAAAACATCTACATATTGTATAACACACAGTTCATAAGTGCATGTTATACGAAAGAGGAAAAACTCAATTTTATGAACTCACAGCTAAACCTTTTCTGCCTTCAAAACTGATGTTGATGTCACAAAGGCCTCAGACACGCCCACAGACTACACGTCATTGGACATCATTGGAAATGCGTTCCAGCGAACGCTGCTGTTTTCTTCAGATTGAGTCTCTTGAAAGCAGAATATTTTGGGTCAGTTGTGCTCATAACTGCTTTAAAAGTATCACCTGCGGTAAATAATAATTTCATTTCATTCGTCAAGATCTCAGTTTTGGTTTGACTGATGAAACTAGACGGCTTAACTTTCCCCGTTCTTTCCCCCGTTCGCTCTGCTAGCAAACTGCTCCTGTTCAACAAAAGAGCCGTCATCTGTTTTTCATGCTAAGCTGTTTTTACAGTGATTCTCAGCAGTGTTGTCATCGGCTGTGAACCTCATCATTGGGGGTTACTGGGGGTCATTGCATTCTTGCTTCAAAAACATTTTTAATGCAAAAACCCTGATAATGCAAAACAAGTTGCAATATTACATTTGCAAAAAAACAAACAGAAAAAGCCAATTCGACTGAGCCAGACTGGCGCTTCCTGTGTGTTTCCAGCTGTGAATTTCCACAATATGGATACAAAACATGCAGATTTGTACCCATTTGCTTATCTCCACCATATGGTGTTGCTTGCACAGGTGAGCAGAAAAAGCCAAGCATGGATGATGAATTGGTTTGGGTTACATAAAGTGAAAGAGCAAATAAACAAAGTGCTAACAAACAAGCTGAAACTTGAGGAATCTATTTATTTTCTCATTATAAATATAGAAGCCTAACAGAGAAGAGAAGGGCTGTGCAAACAGAGGACCAGGGTCAGAGTTTTAACTGTGGTGCCTTTAAATTATCTGTCTGCTTCCAGAGGACCAGGCATGATCCTCTAACTGCAGGCTGGATTCTTTTGCTGGCCAGGTCAAGGTCCAGGGCATGGGTCCTGATTCTGTACACTGAACTCAAACAAACAGCACATGTGTGGATATACACATGTGAAGCTATAGTGAATACGCCTGCAGTGATCCGATGGCACAAAGCCAGTGTGACAGTAAGGTCTGTGAAAGACCAGCTTTGATTGTGGGGATTTGATTTTGGAATCTTACGGTTTGAAATGTTGTGAATGCCAAAAAGAAAGTGTGGTTTTATTTATTCCAGAAGGTTTGTATTCACTTTCTGGTAATGCTATCCAATAAGGTTCCATTTGTTAACAGTAGTAATAGTTAATTAATTAGCTAACATGAACTAGCAATGAACAATATATTTTGACAGCATTTATTAGTCTGGGATAATATTGATTAATCCAATGCAATTGTTTATTGTCCATTCTTTTCTGTCTTTTGTGAGAAGTGGTGCTCAAGATACAGGTTTTATACTTGATATTTCACAGCACTGTCTGTATAATAACATGTGATGTTTCTATATACCGAGTCCTGCATAAGATGTTGTCTCATATTAGCTGAATCCTGATCAGGTAAAGAATTCCTGACCTTTACTCACCATTATAGCTAAAGAAGCTCTCAGGACTGTTTTATTTATCGTCATTTGTTTTGGGCTAAAGTCTGACCTTTACAAACATAGCAAAAGCACCACGGCGGGTTAGAAGAAGACCTAGCAGTGGGTGGATAATGAGACTATGGGCGCTTTATTGACTGATAATTGATAAGCAGAAATCCAGTTGCCACGGGGCATCGTTTGAACTCTGAGGTTTGGCCTGACCCGACCCTCTACATTCAGTTTAGAGATTTAATGAATAGCTGTATGTGAAAGTTCAGGGGTTATAGAGAATGTACTGTATGCATATACCTACTGTACTCAACAGACAGCTGGATATAGAGCAGTGAGTTTATAAGGCCCAGAAGGGTTATAATGGAACCCTGCTTGAAGAAATAGTTTATCCATAAATGACAAATCTGTGATTATTTAATCACTTGTTTGATTCTTTTTATCTTCAGTGCAACACAAACGTAGTAATATTTACAGAATTCGTATGCAGAGTTTTACAATGACAGTTCACAATGACATCAAGTGTCAAGGGAACGTAAGGGTTCAACTAATGCCATCACAGCATTATGATAGCAGAGGGAAAACGGGAAACAGAAGAAGAAGGTAAACAGACAGATTATAGACTGATATGGGAATATATGCTGTACTGACTGGCAAAGTGCCATGCAGCATCAAATAAATCACACTTCAGTTTCCAGCAAAAGGGCCCCCGCGGATCCAGCGCGGAACCGACATCGGGCCCGAGGAACGAAAGGACATTTAAAGCTACTGTAGTGTGTGAGGTGGGCAGAAAGCTCCCACACCCTTCCCCTGTCTTCTGTTCCGTGCCTCGTGATTGTGTAACAGCAGGCAGGAAGCACTAAAAACAGACGACCTTAAAGGGGCCTGAGGTGTAAATGCGGCAGATGCGCTCTGCATCTTTTATCAAAAATGAGCATCACAAAACTGCTGCATCCGCTTGTTTTGTGAAAAGTACACTGTCCACTATTTCTGTCTTTAATACTTTAGTGCTGCACTCTGCACATTGGCCCGTAAACAGTGTTTCACCTGCCAAGTGGGAGCGGACATCATGTAGACTAACGAACGAGCGGGAGGCGTTTGGGGGTCCGCGGAGGGGTTTAGGACCGCACCAGAACAGCTGGGATGGACTGGAACAAACTGGCTGTCCCGACTGTGTTCAATTATGCAGGAAATCTGCTATGTACGACCTGAGCTGTCGGTCTCTACTGTATGAAAGGACAGTTTATACAGTTTGAGGTTCCGTTCTAAAATCTAGAAAGCTGCCTGAGTAGGCTGCTTTTCAAAGGGCTGTTTACACAGACAGCATTTTAAGGATATGGCTTAGGGATTCCAGATGGAGGACAAAGCCAAAAAAAATTTAATTGTAGAATTAATTTTAAATACTATCTTAAATAAATGAATACAATTATCTAAAACTAATTGCTGTATATGCACCTCCGAGCAGCATTAAGCACCAGATTATAAAACAGCACAATACAAATCTGTTTAAAGATGTTTTTAGACATTTATGTTTTGAAGCAGTGTGTATTATGAAAAGTGCTATACAAAAAAATGTGACTTGACTTGATTCAATGAATACAGAAATACATCTTCACATACTTTGTGAGTTTTACCCAGTATTTGTTTGTGCTTTGCATTGGTATGTATAGCAGCGTATCTCGTTGTTAGCTTAGCAACTGCAAATCTCCAAATTATTCAGTGATGTGGTTCCATTTTTGCATGTGAATGTTTTAAACAGCAGCAGACAGCCAATCAGCTCACCAGGATTTGCAACGGAACCAGAGCGGGGGAGAAAGAGAGAGAAAGGGAATAAAAGATAAATGCTTGATGCCTTTTTCGTGGGTTTCTAAAGTAAGCTCTAATTATGTCCCACACTTTCTTTGACCTTCTCTCTCTCCCTCTCTCGTACATACACTCCAAAAGACACAAAGAAAATTTGATTCCAGTCTAATATTCCTAAATGTCACTGACTCCCTCGCACCTCCACAGTTCCTCACCTTCCTCGAAACACTGCAGCCCGGCTAGAGTGACATTGTACCTCCTACGACAACAACCCTACCCCCTAATTTCCTCACAGAGTTGGTCAGGGGCCGTTTCGGGCTTTGCTTTGGAGTCTCGGGCTTGACTGAAGGAGAATTAGATGTAATTTGATGTGCTGGTGGGCTGTGAATATTCCCAAGGAGAAGACAGCTGTCCCGCCCGGAGAACAATTGTGATGGATGGCGGGGGTAGCCGTGGAGACATATGGAAATTCTAGAGCGTGCAGAGAAGCAACACTGTTGTTGCGGTTGGCGGCCCGTGTGCATGTGACGCGCAAGCATCCGCCACTACGCTCCGTTTGCTTTACGTTTAGCCCAGAGCATCAGGAAGGAGAGGAGGTAAAGACTTCTTCCCCCGAAAATCATAACAGGGCTGAGTTATGACAGACTGTTATGAATGAAGACAAATTGGCTGACTTCAGTGCGTGTGTGTCCAGACCTGCAGATCTACTCAAAACTGACTGGAACATAGCACAGTGACACAAATTACCTCAGACGCTTGTCCCTGTTTGTGTTTATGCAAGATGTATCCCAGGAGCCATCATATGGCTGACAGAGGCTGCAGGTACAACAAGACTGAGGGTTAAGTTGCTTCTAGGGAAAAATGTTTTGTTCACACAGTTGATGGTGTTTCCCACCCATCTGACTCAGCGGAAATGCTGCAGGCTAGCCATTCAGGAGCATTGATCTGCTAGCGCCGGGGGACACAGAGGCGGAAAGATGGGGCCAATGAGGGATAGATGCAAAGCTACGCCGAGAGAAGCACTACTGAAATGAACAGGGTATGACAGGGCGACAGCGTGTATGAGATTGTGTGTGTGTGTGTGTGTGTTATGTGCTTTTAGGAGGACACGACTTGTGTGTTTGCTGAAATACTGTTGTGCTGTTGTTTATGGCTCTTCTGCAGCTATGGGCACTTTTATGGCCCTGAGGTCGGTTTGTAAATGAATATTAAAACGAACAGATTTCAGTTTTTTCTTTTCGTTGTACGAAGGTCACATTTAAACTGGCTTGGAAACTTTTTCCCATACTTTTTATTTCTTGATTTTTTTAAAAAGCCTTTTACGTATGCATTTTATTGTTTTAATCTTCTACGGCACTCAGACTTTTAAACTTAAAATATGCAAAGCTATTGTAAAAAAAAGGTTTTAGTTGCATTTTTAAACTATTCCTACTGGGAGAACAAAATGGATTAGGCTGGACTACCTGGGCACTCTGACCGGCTAGGCTTGTTCACAGCTGGTTTAGCTGGTTAGCCAGCTGGTCTTCCAGGCTGATCGGCTTATAAAGGCCCTAAACCTCTGTAAAACCAGCAAACAGACAAGTCTGGCTGTATGGCAAGCCCACAGTTTAGGCAGGTAAGTAGTTTTTGGTCAGCAGGGATTATAATGTAAAAAAAGAGTTATAAACAAATCATGAGTGATGATTTGACATGCGTTGAGATGGCGTTTATGACAGTTTAGGAAAAAGGAAGACTAAAGTGACAATTTCCCTGCGAGTTTGAGAAATATTTTATATAAGTTTCAGGTCCACAAAAGTTTCCATTGTTGAAAGAATATATTGCAAAGATTGATCCATAGTGTATTAATGTCTGTAGGATAACAGACCTCAGAGCAGACGCCATATTTTTGAAAACAAGGTTGTATAAGGGATAGAAATATAGTTCAATATGTTGTCTCATAGCCCTACATTTCCTTCATGTCTTTTCCAGAGTCGTTTGTCCGACTGATATATGTGGAGACATGCATATTCAGTGACTCTGTTCCAATCCCTAGCAAGCTGTCTTGCTGCCTAATTTTGGGATGTTCTAGATAGACAGCAACTCAGTGAACTATGCAGATAACACTCCTTAGACGCAGTGCACAGGAGTCCTGACTAGCATGTGGTTAAGCAAACAACAATGTATGCTAATAAGCATTTAAATAGCACACAAAATATTGGGTAAACTGTACATTTTACCAGTATTTTTCAAGTTTTTAAGTAAGTATTTTTCAAATTGATTTGATTTGCTTTGTTGGCCATCTCGAATGTTTGTCGCGATGCATTATGGGATTGCATTGTTTCGACTGCAGTCTCCACCTATGCAGTGCTTCTAAAATGTCTTGATATGCTTTCTACTGTACGTAGGCAGTTCAGGTTTTGAATGATTAACATGTTTACAGATTGTACTGTCATCTCACACAGGCTTATATGCATTCATGTCAAATGAAATATCAGGGACTGTTTATTATGGGATGGAGGAACTATAGTACACACCCAGCTTCACCCTCAGAAACACATTCTTGCATGTTGCCGGGTTATTGTGGGTTCAAGACCGCCTGAGGTTAAATATTATTCTGCACACTCCAATAAAGCAGAAAAAATATTTGGTAGGACTGTGACGCTGTGAAGTTATGCCATATTTTAAGACTCATCTTCTGTCTCTGCAGGCAGACTGCAATGTGTGGTGTTTTATGTACAACTGTGGTTAAGAACAGCATCCAGTCTGCACCATAATAATTCAAATGATCTCCTTCTTCAGTTGTTTGTTGAAGGCCTGCAATTTGTCGGCACACATTATACGTATTTTATTAGAAATGTCATTGAAGTGATTCTCTAATGTGTGACTATTCTGAACGGTTTAGAATACAGTGTATGCTATTATACATTACATTACAGTATGTAGTACTTGAATATTTATTCAGGTCCATCAGAATCGGAATGCTGGAATACAATACTGGAATGAAGTCTGAGGAAAATTCCCCAATTCTTTCTCATTGGTTCTTAAACAAGGATAGTAAAACGTGAAGCTATTTTTATGAGTAAATCCAGGAATGCAAATTTGTTGATATGGGAATATTTTAAAAGGTTCATTGAATCACAGATAGAACAAAAACATTTGTGCTAAACATTTTCCCATTTCTCCACGGATAACCCAATCAAGTGCAAGTAAACCAGTTTATATTTGCCATTAATTGAGATGCATGACCGCTGTGTGTAATATCCCCAGTTCACAGAACCACGCTCTCTCTCTCTCTTCATCTCTGTCTGAAATATGTCTAGTCGTATCCAGCTTCACAAGATAAATTTAATTCATTTAATTTACATTTCCATCTTTGGTTGGCCCATCAAGATAAAAGAAAATTTATTTTGTGAAATGTTTACAAGAAGTACCGCACATAATATTTGATTTCGACCTCAGATGAAATAACAACCCAAATCAACTTAAGTAACAATACCAGTTTACCCCTCTTTTTGCCCAAAACAGTGTTAATAAAGAAACCTGTTTGTCTTCAGGTGATTATTATTTGGATCAAATCTGACAGAGCACCTGGATTTGACCTGAATAAATACAGCAAGTTAAAAGACAAACAAATAAATAAGTAAACACTCTGTAGTTTATTTTAATGTGTGCTATACATTCATAGACTCTGGCTGCTAGAATAGGAAGGCAGGGACACAGAGAGTAAAGAAATACAAAACACAACACACTCTTTTATTCCCTGTTCAACCACACACCCTCCATAATTAAACAATAGGGGTTCAACACATCACTGAGGGAGAGTGTGTATGAAGTCTGTGCAATCTTGCTGTTTTCGTGTTAGGCTCAAGTTCTGGCCTGTTTCTAGTTCCAGGCTGCTGAAATGTTGATCAAGAATATATTCAGCTCACTGCAATGCTCTTCATGGGCTCATAGTCTTTCATCTTCCTGAGGGATGTGCTGTGAGTGTCGTGGTTTCCTTAAGATGCATCTGAGCTGGCATGGAGATCCAACAGGCCAGCAAACCTTGACCTTAAACATTCACCTATGATGAGACCAAACTGGAAACACAAAAACAAGATATGGTGAACAGGAAGTGAAGCAATTCTGGTGAGAGTTTTGGAAGCTCATGATACATCTGCATAATGGATGTCAGATTAAATATGACATCTGTCCTGACATGACGCGTGTAGTTGTGTCATAGTCTCTTTCCTCTCCATTCTCCATCTTCCATGATGATGTGGACTCTCCATTTAAAGGGCTCTGGATGATCTGTGTTGTCGTTTGTGTCGCTGAGGTACTTTGGCGCTGGGGTTCCTCAGCGGTGAGTGTTTGCTGCTGTCAAAGGAAGGAGTCTGGCTGTGTGATAATAGATGGCAAAAGGCATTAAAAATAAATTTGGGGCCACTGAACCGGCGTTCTCTGCTGTATGCTAAACAATACATGAAAAGCAATTTAATTACATCATGTATAAAATCCTGTAGATCACAAACAGTTCAGTCAAGGGACTTGCTCAAAACTCTCAAAATTCTGCATCGTTTGTGGCTTTAAGGAATTAGAGATTCATGAGATTCATTATCTGCATTGGCTCATGATATTGACAGACATAATAAATGTGCAGCGCTGTATCGGTTGGAGAATTCGTGTGTTTGTGTTGGTTTGCGTGTGCTGTCCTCAAGGTGTATAGACGATCAAGGAGAAACCTCATTAGGTTTAAGTTCTGGCTAATAAGCTTTAATGGTTGTAATAAATTGCCTTAATACAGACTAATTTCTTTCACACGTCCTCCCAAAGCCTTGCAAACAGATTACTGGTAAGATTCAGAGAGTTCCAGGGAAAGTCTACTGATTCAGGCATTGAGATGCCCAGTGAACCAATGGGAACCTGCTGTGCAGTACATTGTGAGGTCAGAAGCAGTTTTGGTTCTCTAGTGGAACACACCTGGATTCTGTTGTGCTTTTTTATGTCAATGTATTTCTTTATCAAATTGTTAAATGACCTCATTCATCAAATTATTTTTTTGGCATTTGTTCAAACTTCTTGTTTTGGTGTATGACCGGGTTTGTCACACCTGCCCAAAAAAATTCCTTTCATAAATATGAAGTACAAAATTTATATGTGAATTTTCACATATATGTGAAAATATATTTCACGTATATGTGAAAGTGTGTGTGTGTGTGTGTATATATATTTATACAATATTTTCTGATAAAGAAATTCACAGCTTATATCACCTTCAAATCTTATTTCAAGCATTTCTGCCTGCGTTTCATCAGCATGTGCTCGTGTGTAAGGCCTCTGACCCCGGGTTACTCCAGGCCAGACGCTGCAATTACTGCTTTGCCGAACCTCTTTGGATTAAAGCGTCTCTAGATGGATGATAATGGTCATTTATAAATCTGGCAGGTGAACTGTGCTGAATGTTGGGTTAAAATATGCAGAGGTTAGTTTTCTTCATAATGGCTGTTGTTGTTCCGGCCCCACAGAGCACAAGGGCTCTCGTGGTAAACAGCCACCTGATAATGTGAGCACTTGAGAGGAAAAGGCCAAAGCTGTACCGTGTCCCTGTTGAACTTTCTCTCCTTCCTTCCCTCGCTCACTCGCTCGCTCTCTCTCTCTCTCTCTCTCTCTCTCCGTGCTCATTTTCTCCATCCTCTTAAATTCAAGTGTCCTTATTAACATGCACAATTAAACTGCAAAGCATTAGCTCTCCTGGTCAAATTTAAACTAGAGACTGAAACACTTTGATATCCCCCCCATCTGGGTCTTTGACCTTTCCGGTGCTAATTGGTTTTTAACAAAATAACCCAAAAGCACGTTGGATTCTAAGAGAATTAGGTGCCCTTGATGGTGTTTTTTTAAACATTGATTTACACAGTTTACACACTTACTGTTTATTTTTTTTTATTTTGTCAGAGGTATTTAAAGCCCATATGATGCACTTTTTACATTTCGCGATTGCCGCGTGATACTTTATTGATGAGTTTCGAATTGTATTGTGTTGCATACGCATAATTATAATGTAACAAAAGTACCAAAACTAATAACATTACTTTAACCAAGATTCATCTGGACAAAATATTGGATAATGAGGAGCCTATTCCTATTCTAGGTTATTTTTCCTGTAGCTCAGTGGTTAGAGCATGGCGTTATCAACGCCAAGGTCGTGGGTTCGATCCCAGGGATTGCACATACTCAGAATCAGTGTATAGTATAATGCAATGTAAGTCGCTTTAAATAAAAACGCCAAATGCATAAGTGTAAAATGTACATATTTGTTGTTATATAAATAGTTTCCCGTCATCAGCTCATGGTGCTTATAGGTTTGGTCGTTCACCTTTCTTCTGTGAGGCCGAGGGGCTACAGTTCAGTGCTCTGGAGTTAAAACAGCGTGACTCATGGGTAGAGACCTTGAGAGGGCCGTCTGTGCACGTCAGGCTGAATCACTGCACGCCAAACACAGCGAACCTGTTTTTTAGTATATTTGCTCGAAGGAAAAAGGAATTTTTAGAAAGTGTAACCTCATGTGAAGAGTTGAGTCATTGCGTTTTACATTTGTTTCTTCTGCTTGGGTAGCTTCATTCTCTTTAGACTTTTGCTTTTACAGTCAAGCATTTGATTAAACTATTATGATGAACCACACCTGTCAAGCTTCAGAAAGAGCAGAAAACACCAGAAAAAAAAAAAAATTATATAAAATTATACACTGATAACCTTTTGGCACAATTTTCATGTAGGGGTTGTACTAAGAAATTCAAACAATAAAACCATAGACACAGTATCAATAACTTTGTTAGGACAAAACCACTAGAACATGCATCAAAATCGGCCAGATTCTGTAACATTCAACATTTCTGTTGAACCCAGGAATCATGCAAAGAAGAACAAACCTCTCATCATCATTTAGCTCTCACGTCACGCTGTCCTTGACAGTCGCAGCTTAGCTAAGTTGTCGCGCATCGCCCATCAGGTAATATCCCATAATCCTCAAGGATTCACTTCTTGATGGATGACAGCAAGCAGTCTCCGTGGTAACACCTGCTAGGCAGAAGTCATATCTCAAGGCTGAAAAGCAGACAACATATTCCCTTTCTAATTTCACCTGATTGATGTTTGGACGTGAGGTTACGATATTAGTTACTTGTCTTCATTTTTCAGATGCATGATTATTTTTAAAATCCACCCCCTGCTTCCTTTGAGGCTAACGTATGACAGGAGCGCTGTGTGAAAGAGAGATGTAATTAAGACAGCAGGATGTAGTGATGTATTAATCAAGAAGACAAGCTGTGTTTGTGTGTGCGCGCGGCTGTGTATGATTTACACATGTACGTAACGCCAAATGAAGTCTGTGACGCATGGAAAATCTGAAGTGATGCTTTTCTTTTTGAGAGATAATTTGAAAGATGAAGTATGATTTCTTCAGAACACAAGCACTTGAGGTCTCTGTGAGAGGTTAGTCTTTCTGATCAACGTTTGAACTGATAAGCTCATGTACGTTACGCAAATTTGTAGTTGTTATCAAAGAAAGACTGTTCGTCAAATGCAGAGAGAGAGAGCGAGAGAGACAGAGAGAGAGAGCGAGAGAGACAGAGAGAGAGAGAGAGAGAGACAGAGAGAGAGAGAGAGCGAGAGAGAGAGAGAGACACAAAAGAGTTTAACTTCTGTCTCTCATGGAGGCCCTGCTGCCAGCACTCTAAGCAGTCAAATAGTGTTTGATGCGCTCCACTTGCTTAGAGATGCGGCCAGGGGGAAGCAGATGCACCCTGGGACAAGAGAAGTGGGCGCGTGAGGAACGCCCACATACAAGCAGTTTGAAGTGAATTCATTAACAGTTAGACTACTTTTGTGTATTTCAGAGCATTTCATGCGCATCTTACAAATCAGTAATCCAGATTAACCAGGGGCTAAATGTGCATGAATTCAGATTAAGTCATTCTTCTACCGCTGTCCATGTAAACGTAGTCCATGTTTCTGTCCACAAAATGAATGTCTGATGGTTGTTAGCCTCAAAGAGCTCCTGATGTAGCCACATATTTTTGTGTGGGGGCTTAGTTGTCATAGTAACATGCTCCTTTAAGAACTGAAGTGGCAAAGAAGTGGAGTCAACAATGCGTATTACATCCAAATCTGTTTTGTAGATATATATATCCCAGATAATGGGAATCAATGGCAGCCATTAGCGCGATTGAAGGCTTTAATTACTCTGTTGATTAAAAGTAAAGACGAGCGCAGAGATCACTTGAGGGTAAAGATGTTTATAAGGAGGAAACTCTGACACTAGATGTATGATGTCATCTTTAGCATCCCTGAGGCTCAGACGGGTGGAGATTTCTCCACCTAAAAACATTTAGATGGTGTGAAAGTAAACAGTTTTGATGAACCGAGTGTTTTGTCACGTGTATTCGGGCATGCATTCAGTTTTTAATCACATTTTCAGCCGTTTGATTCTGAATGCAGTAACATTTCTAGTGAGATGGTGTTTAGAAGCGTGTCATATGAAAATGTGACTATTCCAGTAAATAATTTCATTCAGACAACAAACAATTCAGCCAATGAACCGGTCCCGCAGATTCGCTCATTCACTTTAGTGAATCATGTAGTTCCTGTGCTGAATTTTTATCATTTTGTCGCAAACTGTTTAAGTAGCTAAATGCTGCTGTTCATTATGTATTTTACTCTCTTATAGAAAAATATTTCTAGTTACATTGGTTGTATTTAGTGTAAATTGATCTGTGCAAATGGTGTTTAACACTGTCAACCCAACAAGATCCTTGTTTGAATAGTACCAATGATTGCTTCAAAAATTATATCTGATAATTAAGTATTAAAAAAAACAAACTGGGCCTATTAAGTAGCTTAAGGGTAGTTGACTAGGGTGTAAACTTCTAGTGTAGCTTTCATTTTGTAGTTGACTACACATTTTGCAGTTGAACTTCCCCAACACTGTATCTAATAGTTACTGAATATGCCATCAAGTGGAAGAGATTTTGGCAGGATTCAGCAACTCAAGTCTGGAATTTCTCTCATCACCCAATGAAATCCAATTTCTCTCATTTATTAAAAGACCAAAGCTGGTCATCAAGTACAAGCAGCTACATTAGGCTGTGCTTGACAGATGGATTGTGAAGTCTATGTTTTAAAGACCCTCTTAATTATAAATTCTGCAGACAAGCTCTCTGTGCTCTGTTCTAATGAGTGATCGTCACGCATACATTGATTTTAATTCAGAATGTCTTTCTATTTGTTGTGACACTTTCAAGGAACATCTGTGCGATTTCTCTTAAATGTAAACGATCTTAGCAACGAGAACATTACATCAAACAGAACATTTCCCAGAATGCTGTGCTCAGGGAGACGGTGTGACGCCCCATGGCAGTGAACTGCAGTAGCTTAATTAGATGGTGATAGGAGCCCTCCAGCCAAACTGTCACAGAGCAGCAAACTTCCTGTGTTAGCTGCCCTGTTGGTCTGATTAGCAGCTAACCATCAGTTAAGTGTTAATTAATAACAGTGGAGTGGAAATGGTTTCTGGTGCCTGTGGTATCACGTAATACTTCATGATGTAGAGTCTTCATCTCGTGGCCTTGGTCTTCGTCTAAATCCAATTGACAAAAGATACTGATGTTGAATCTGTTGATGACCCCGCGTGTCTAACATGTATATCTCTACACTTGGGAATAAATCGCAATAAATTCATGATTTTTTATTTTATTTTAGTCTATCCTGAGAGGTTCATCCTTGAAGGGTCTTAACTCCAGCGTTGCTCTGTGTGATGGTAGTGTATGAAAATACAGTTGAGTGGTTCATCTAAGACATATTGCAGTCATTTAAAGTAGATCCTTATGTCTGTATGTTTCATTAAGGTGTGTGAAATGACACAAGCTAGCGGGACTTTAACACCTCTGAGGTATCAAAGGCTATAAATTACAGAGAGAGAGAGAGAGTGAGAGAGAGAGAGAGAGAGAGAGAGAGAGAGAGAGAGATGATTGTGTGTCTCTTGATAAGCACAGAGTACTACATGTTCATTTTAATGAGAAAAGCTCTTCGTATCAGGTGAACAGCTGCAATGACATAACTGTGTTGTGTTATAAATAGCAGTCTAGCATTAGTACTTGTCTGATGTCACTGTAAGGATTTTTCATTCTCCGTATAATTGAATTGTATCGCAAAATTGTGATGCTACATCTTAAAAGCACTGCGTTTGATCTGTGTTATAATGCTAACACCCAGAGGCTAAACCATTTCTCATCTTGTGTCCAGTACCTGAGGACAGCAGTTAGCAGTGTGATGCTAAAGCTATTTTACCTGTGTAAGCCTTAAATACTAAAGGGATAATTCACCCAAAAACACTGAAAACTCTGTCAACATTTACCCACACTTTTGTCATTCGCAACCTCGTTGCTTACTAGCTAGCAGGTAACGTTCTTAGAATGTTGGCTAACGTTATTTAAATGTTTGAAATAACATTTTCATAAGCAAGCAATAATGTTAATACAACATGTAAAAAACTGGATGTTTTGAATGTTGCTAGGGAAACAACCCAAAATCCCTAGCTGGGTTATTGTGTGGAATGCAACATAAGAGTCTGACAGAATATCCGAGCATGCGTTTCTCTTCATATAATGCAGGTGAAAGGGGAGAGCTGTGGTCACCATTTGCTTTCATTAGGTGGTAGAAGGCAGGTTGAATCTTCTAGATTTACTTCCTTATGGCTCAGCTTCACTATTGTTACAGTGTCTGAGTCAGGCATGTTGACGGATCAAGGCTAATTCTTTAGGTTGATTCATAAGGAGCAATTCAGGCCTGTGAACTGATTCCCCATCTCCAATGCTATTTTATCATGATGAACATTTCATCCGTTGCCTGCTGCAGAGGAAGATATAACCTGTTCTGTACCCGTTTAGTCATGGCGAGCGTTGCGGAAGTGACAGCCAAAGGGCAGCAGTGGCCTTCTTGAACATTTATCTCGAGCTGTCGCATGGAATGCGCTTTCACAGAGTGCAGAAATAAACTGCAGGTACATTAACTTAAAACATGTTGATTGGTCGGCACTTTTAAGCATATGAGCCACACATTTGATTGTTTGTTTTGAATTATTTTTTGTGTGAACTACTAGACATGGTAGAGAACGCATTTCTTAAAGCTGCAATCCGTAGCTTTTGCCTCTTTGTCGCCATCTTTGTTTAATATACTTTTTGTATGTTGATGTCAAATTAAGCCGAACTGACTTTTTTCAGGAAATCAGACTCGACAGCTCAAATTATAAATCATTATTATATTAACTTACTGTTGCAAATCTTAATCTTAATAATTGATTTCTGTTCATTTTTAACCAAAAAAAGTTACAGATTGCAGGTTGAATATAAAACTACTATAATAATATAAAACTCCTGACTAATTTTAATGACCATTAAGGGCTTATCTTTGTTGAAACAATTTGCACCCCATTATGTAATTGCACGATTTTCGATTCGCTTCATTTTGACATATTTTTGACTGCATTGGTCAATCTATGCATTTAAATTGACACATTTAAGATGAAGAGCTGCAAAACATTATTGGGTCTCAAAGCAGCTTGCTCTGAGTTTGCTTATTCAGGCAATATTAGCTGTTTTATTTAGTTTATTCTCTGTTTTTAATCTTTCTAAATGCAACAATCACATTAAACTAAACCAGCAGAGTTTTATTTTAAAGATTCATTTGAGCATTTATTTTGATATATTTTTAAGATGGATATGTATTTATATTTTTTAGGCATATATTAAATATAAGTTTACGACTAGAAAATAGCATCACAAATCAGCCTTCAAAACAGTGTTTAAACACCCAAATCCGGAGTGCAAAAAATACAAACCTTATATAACATGAATAGTAAATAAAACAGTTCATAATATTAGATTAGTTTTCCACCTCAGGTCGACAGTCAACATTTTCTAAAGATTAAGCATCTCCTGAAGACTCAGGTTCTCTTTGGGACCCTGTTTATTGCAGATTCCAGTTATTTATTAAAACCGCATTCACTTGCGGGTCTCATTTCCTGGCTGAGCTTTTCGACTTCAGTGACTCATAAACAGGACTCACACTCTCCTGCTTAAAATGCAATGCTTAATTTATGAGCACACGGGTCAGGATATCGTTGACCCTGCGGTAGCCTCTGGCTATCAGGAGATAAAAGGTTTGGAAATACTTTAAAAACGAGGGGCAGACAGAGAGAGAGAGGGGCCGCCATTAAAGATGCTCATGTTAGAGAGAGACAAAGGCTATTTTACAAAGAAGTCATTACTCCCTTTTTTAGAAGGGGGTGGGCTGCGTCAGCTTGCAAAATTGAGTTTGACACTTCAAATTGGTCTTTGTGGACGTGGAACATTTAGTTATGCTAATAATATTTCTGTTTGCCACGGTTGCTTTAATTAAAGTCCAATGATGATAATCCAAGTCATGGATAATTGACATTTCTCCGATGAATTGCAGGTCAATTGGGGTTTTGCGGCGAGAAGCGACTCTGATGGAATGGCATCTGCTGGCGTCATCTCTGAACAAGAGCGCAGTAACCGCGTGACACCTTAAATGAATTAACCGCCGGCCGAGCCGCTAAAACCATCAGTCTGAAAACAAAGTGGATTATGTTTCACAAATGTGTTGATCTAAAGAAATGGATTCAAAACTGATTTATCGTTGAATGAACATCACTTACACAACACCTTCTTTGTATTGGCTACTGGGCCAGTCAAAAATCATATCACAATTATTGAAATAAATATTGTGATTATAATTTATTACAGAACAGAGTGCCGTCCCGCCTCTTTAAAGCACAGAAGCGTGCAGACTTGTTCTTTAATTAAATCACATGTTGTGGCGTATTGTTCACACAAGGCCATGTTGTATAGACATAATTTCTCTTTCATTTAATATTTGTTTATGATGATGCTTTGATTCTCTTCTCTTACCGTATAATGATATACTGTGATATTACTACGGTAACAGACAGATTTTGTTCGTCTTGAGAATATATTTTGTCATATGTATGTGAAACTCTCGCTGCTTGTGTTGCGGTGGGTTTCTGTGTGTTGTGCTGAGTGGCGATAATGAGAGGTGAATGTGTGTCAACAACAGTTCCGCTGATGTGCTCAAATGTAACATGCAGAACGGAATTAAGAGTGTGACGCTTCACACTGTGTGACTGTGCAAAAGCCACAGCAGCTGAGCAGTCTGTGCGTTCACACGGTGAAGAATCGAAGCCCTGAGGGACACCAGCATATCTCATTCACACTGTATCTCTCTCTCTCTCTCTCTCTCTCTTTCCTCCTTTCTTGGTAAACGTCTTGGACAGGTCACCATTTTCGCCCCATAATTCCTTTCTCTGTGGTCTGTCTTATTTTGACAAACTTGCCCTTCTCTGTAGTAGACTGACATTGCTTGGGTCGAACCACCTGCTCTCCATATTAAAAGGCAGGAGTCATGGCCCTACACACCATTTTTACCCAGTTACAGATATCAGCCTTCCTGTGTCTGTGGCCCTGGGGCTCTCTGCAGCCAGAGTCGGGCACTTACTTTAGGTGAGGAAGGAGGCTTCGAAAAAGCTGTTTCTTCCCTCTTTCACTGTTTCTCGGTTTCATCAATTTTATCTGCTGAAACAGACACAGTGTAGCCGCTACTACCAACATGAGTCAACGTGACAGGCTTTTTGTCGCCCTGCTTCAGGCAAGAGTCTGGTTTCACACCAGGCAATGCTATCAAGGGAAAAGGAATATGAATATGCAAATGAGGCCGTCATTTGAGGCCTACCGAAACCGGTACAGGAAATACAGAAGCACTTGACAGAAGGAAATGAGTGTAATCATGGAAAATGTCAACACGAGGGACTGCATGTTGCATCAGTGACTGATAATCATGGCTGCACGCTGTCAGTTACACTGTCTTCGTACTCTTCGCTGTGTAAGGTCAACGCTATTAATTCTGTAACTGTCAGCCGGGTACTGTAAGGTTGCCTGTGTTTGTTCTCTTGGCTTTAAAGTAAACTGATACTTGCTGAAGGTCTGTCTTCACATTTCAGTTCAAGACAGTCATGCTAACTCCTTTTAACTTTAGGCATTTTAATTTGTTTATTGTCTTGATATATTTAAAGCACATTTGCATATGGCCTTGGCTGATCTAACATAAAATAGTTTAAAAAGAGGATTGGATCAGTAGCTCTTGAAGCAATCTTGCTGTCTTCCTTCTGGCCTCAAAACGAACATATCTTTTAGATCACACGACCCGAGTTCAGGTTTGAGAACTACCAAACTCAATCTCGCTCAGCTTGACGCTTTCCCAGCTGATTGAAACCCACCCGTTGACCAAAAAGAGATGTAAACAACCAATCGAGGGTTGTGAACCAAAACAGTTGAATTTCTTTCAGCTTCTTGAAATTGGCTCAGATCTCCACCAGTGTTGAGGAGCTATCTGCGGGCACCAGTGGCCTGTAAACAGCTCTGAAGATGTTTTCTGAACATCACTGTTGAGTCAGAAGGCCTCATTTATGAAACATGAGCCGGGTGATTTTCTGTGTGATTTGTTCTTTTGTTTGTTTTATGTATCTCATATTTCATATTGTCATGGTAACAAACAAACAAGAAACCATAAGTCATGACAAGATTATGATGTGACCAGAAATTGATAAGACTAATGGTAATATTTAATATATGATGAAAGGACAGTCAAATGTGAGGGCTGTTTCAGGGCCGTCATCAGATGGGGACAACCAGGAATGTTGGTCCTGGGCCACAGTCGTTCTCTGTGGTGTAGACAGCTGATTGAGCAACCACTGAGATGAGTTTTGGATGTTATTATCCAGCCGCTCTCATTATTAAACCTATTAGTTATTATTAAATTATTTATTAAATTAACCTATTAGTTATTATTAAAATGTTTTTAATACCAAAGATGACAGGTAGACCTGTAGACGACTTTGAATTATGAAGGAAAACATAAAACAAATGTCTCCCCTACAGTCGACTGTCTCCTCTACAGCCGACTGTCTCCTACAGTCGACTCAGAGGTCAAAGTCAAATGAAGACTCGCATTGAACGCGCCTTCTTAAGATTTACTTCCTGTCACACACAGACAGAAAGCTGCTGTGAGTGCCACACTGAAATCACATCGCAAGGAAGGTCGGCTGATGAAGATTCATGTTTTAACAGTCGTTGTTTGTGGGGTTTTGTTTGGGTGCTTCCTGAGAGCTAAATTGTAAAATCTGTAAAACATTTGTGTTGTTTCTCACAGGTCACAGTGGCGAGTGTCTGCCGTCAGTATATATGTGATGCATGGCGTGGAATAAGAGCAAATTGATATTTGTCACAAAATAAGTCAGTAAATATGGATTTATTTTATATTTCTGTTCGCAGGTGATTCTGATTCTCACCAAACTGTACGACTTTCACCTTGGCAGTGTAACAGAAAGCACACTCTGGAGGTGAGATACCAGCTATCATTCTCTCTCTCTCTCTCTCTCTCTCTCTCAGTTTAGCTCTTTTCCGTTTTCCATTACACTGTGAGTCTGTACTCCACCCACACATGCTGAGGGAAGTGGGCTCACTTTTGCCCTCCACTGTCGATTTCATTACACGTTACATAAAATTGTACATAAAGTTCTTATTTCTCTCCAGCATTGTACCCCTTTCCGTCGTTTCTCTGTCTCTGATGTTGTTTTGTTTCTTTTCAGCATGTAAATGATGTTTTGAGATTAGCAGGAGATAAATGTTCAGACAGATATTGTGTACTGATTTCTTCCATCTCTTGAAGAAAGAGAGACTCCACATTTACAAACACATGAAGCTACGAGACGCATGGATGGTTTTTCTCCTGTAGCTGTGGCTGTTAGTCATTTCCTGGCCCACACAGAATCTGGGCCCTGCCGAACAAAGAAGTCAAACGCTCATTTACAGAGCTCTGAATAGTTTTCGTCCCTTGTGTTTGTCCTCTGTGTGCCCATAGAGTTCTCTCGGCTCAAAACATGTTCAGTGTTTTCCTTTGCTAAAGTAAAAATACAATTTTTAAGTCAACATGGAAGCAAAATGTAACAATTCAACAGTCAGATTTTTTCTGTTTTTTTTTCCTTATATATTTTATCAAAGTAATTTGTATGTAAAAACTTGCACAAAACGACTTTTCTTGTCAGATGATGTCACCAAGCACATTTTTTAGCAGCAGTTGGATTCTTTACTGGTGTTTTTGGTGATATATTGGGCAATTCAGACGGATCAGAACAATCTTTCCACATGGTCAGGTGAGCGCTTCAGTTCAGACACAGTAAAGCTGTGTTTAGAGGTGCTTAAATCCGACGATTCGGGATGACGTTTGATTTGAGATGACAAGCGCAACACTCGCTCCATTAGCCTCTGCAGGGCAGAAGAATTTCATGGTTAATGGGTTTTCTCAGGATATATTGATGGCTTTTTATTTTCAAGGATTTATCTAATTTTTAGTGCATCATCAGAAAAATATAATAAAGTTAGGTTGTGACAAGTCCAAATTACAGCACACAGTAATAATAGTGCAGAATTGTACATTTACTTTAAATGAAAAGAACTGGAATTGGACTTGTAAGTTGACTCAATTTAATTTAAAGAATATATATATATTTATAAGTATGCAGACCCCCTTTCACTTTTCACCTTTCACTCAGCTTTTTCTTTTTAATAAGTTTACAGACATTTTCAAAATTCTGCTTTCACATTTACATGTAGTCATTTAGCTGACGCTTTTATCCAAAGCGACTTACAAATGAGGACAAGGAAGCAACTTCAATTACAATAGGAGGCAACAGTGAATAAGGGCATAGATATAGACAGGAATAGATATAGACAGACTTTTATTTGTCATTATAGGAAACTGTGAGTAGATTAATGAGAAAGAAATTCAAACATGTGTCGTGTCAGGCTGACACATAACAAAACTGAAAAAAGTGAGGGTGAATACTTCTGAATGCACCCGTATGTATTATATACTTTTTTTCTGTGTGAGTCACTGCTGGTGTTTTGTGCTATAATAAACACTTCAGGGCCCACACATCTTCATTGCTAATTGAGATCAAAGTTCAATTAAGACGGAGGTAGATTTCGAATGAGAAATTGGTGAAGTTTAGTTCCGCCACCGGAAAACTAGACAGCTGTTGACTTTTTGAGAAAGGTCAGGGTACGAGCATCGCTCGGAGAAACTGCATGTCAGTTTTAATGAACACCATGACCTTAAACAATGGCGCCAGATCAGTCATTTTTCCAGATAATATTCAAAGCGAACGAAACCCTCTGTGTGTAGATGTGAGGAAATATCGATGTCAGTAGTAGAACTGATACTCGTTTCGCTCAAAGCTCTGTGCTGCTCTGTCATACAAACATTCTAGGAATCTCAGCGGTACAAGAACAACAGCTTGTATTTATAGTTCAAAATAAATGCAAAAACAACGTCTTTAAAGTGCAAAACAGTCTTGCAAATTGTAAAGACTGGAGTTTAATCAAAGGTAAAGTAAAGAGAGTAGCATACAGAAGAGAAATAACAACCAAAATGTATTACTGGTGTCAAACTTTGTATGGGATGAGCTGATAAATATTTTTAAATATATTTATATCTACAGTCTCACCTAACGCTGTCGGTTGAGCTCACATACTGTTGTTAAGCTGGTTCAGATGCTCAAGCTGAGCAATTTTTGAATAGCAGTTTACATTTTAGAGGAAAATCACTCCATGAATGGCTTATAGTTATCTCTGCATTTCAATTTGGGATTATACCCCTCAGCTTCAAAATCAAAGCTTTTATTTGTTATACTATGCTGTTGGACAGTGCATTTATGCTATACAGTTGATTTATGCTTAAAAATGTAGACAACTACAAATGGAGAAATGTAGAAAAAATGCATTAAGTTAAAAATACATCTCTGACAGTTAATTGATGATTGACTGACTGAGGTTATATATTCTGCTTCTAACAGATTCTATGTAATTATGAACTACGAAGCCAAAAAAGTGGATAAGATGATTTCAGTATCAGGGCCGTCATACTGCACATTAAAGATCTGTGATCATTCGATACATGAGAGAGTTTCTTCTGTCTGAAGAATGTGCGTCTTCATAATGGTGCCAGAAATGTTCTGAAACTGACGGTATTTTCGAGATAATGTGAATAGATTACACTTCCAGTATTTGCATCGGATTACTTCAGACTGCACCAATCAAATCCAATTTCTGCTCTGTGGGCTTACAGTTGCGGTGAGCACCAGTCACCGTAATTGAGAGAACCCAGAGATAACTTTATTTCAACTTAACACTGCCTGGTGTTGCCGGTTTGAAACTACATTTAGTTTCCGCCTCAATAAAAGATTCTTAAATGAAGGTATTTCTGGACCATCTACCCCCATTTCCTGCCACCTTTCAGACACCGCTGCCGAGGGGGGGCACGCAAGGGTGACCACTGACAGACTTTCAAATTGCATCATTTTGGCAACGACGGGTTCTGTATAGAGTTGATATTTCACAGGTCAGCGCGTTCAGTCCCAGTCAGACCTTTCGCTAAAGGACTCACCTGTGACCTTTTAAAGAAGCCGGAACTTGGCTTTCAGCAAGAGGAAAAACAAGAACTTTGCTGATGTTTGATTTCCCCAGGAATCACTTTGTGCCATCTCTTATTAGGGGGAGAAATTTCAAGCTTTTCTAACCATGTCAGTCACTTTATAGCATCAACATTTCTTTCTGCCGCCAGACTCTTATCAGATAAGACGGTCACTTTGCTGTCAGCTGCAAAAACATCATCACGCATTCTTCTGACTCGCTAATACAATGAAAAATCAGATATCTTTCACAATCATTTGAAATTTACTTTGTCCGCTATGTAGAAAAGTTCTGGACCTCTGTAATGTTTTGGCCTTTGCATGGGACAACAGAAATATGTTTTTTTGGACATGACCATGTTGGTCATTTTTTTCAAAGTGATTTGTGAAATGTCATAGCTATATAAACTGGGTGATTATGTTCTGAAAGAATCCACTACTTCCAGTAGCTAGATTTGTGTACATACCACCCTTCCACACTTTAGCCCATAAACCTCAAGATTATGGTTCCAGATTTAACATATATAAGATTTAGGAAAATTCTGCGGGCTCCCGTTTCCCCGCTTCTTGCGCTTTTTTGACTACATTCATAAATCACTAACAATTATTATTCAGAAGGTAATTTACCACTCTCTGTTTTTTTTATTGATATTCTTACCTTTTTAATTACACTCTGGTGGGATTATTCCCTTCTTTCCTACAGCCAGCTGTAATTTACCGTCTGTCATAATAATAAATTAAGAACCTCATCGCCGTCTCATCGCCGCTCGCTAAGATTTGAGAGTTTCTAGTTTAGCTCTCTGGCTCGGAGGCTCTGCTGTGTTGTGCTGTAATCAAATTAAAATCCCATCAACGCAGCGGATGTGTCAGAAAGTGGAGTGAGATCGCTTCCCCTCCTGTTTACACTGGCCCCGAGGGGCTTTCATTCAGTCTAAATGAGTCATACACTTGACAGATATTTTTTGTCACTGTAAAGATCACAGGTTTAAATGTCTCGTTTTTTTTGTTTATTATAATGACACGTGTCATTTTTTGCTTGTCAGCAGGGCTTATCTGTTACATTGGAGCATCGATGGGGAATGAAAGATGTGCCTTTGGTTTCGTGCAGGTTTTTGTACTGCATGTTTATTAGTAAGTCTGTATAAAGAAAATACATTTCTCATGATCACTGGCTGTTATACGGAGCTGCTTGTTTAGATCAGTTGAGTATATACAGTATGTACTGTATACACTGAGGGAAATATAATTATTTTCTGTTTGACCTCTGTAGAGACATAGAATTCAGATGGTCCTCTAGAAGGGAAAAATATTTGAATATTCTGTTTATGATTATTGTTTATGCATATCTGTTTACTGTCTGTTATTTATTAGTCATAAACTAATAAGTTTAGATCGTTGATAAATTGGATAAGTGTATGATCTTTATTGTAGTTGCTTGTGTGTGGCATTTCTGTGTGTGTGTGTGGTAAACTCTGGGCCTTTAGCGTGTCTCTGTGTGGTTGCTAGGGTGTTACTAGGTGGTTTGTAGGTGGTTACCTACACAAATGGTGCAGGATGAGTTATATGCTAACATTTAGGGTTAAAGGTTTGTTCAAATGTCTAATTCTAAGTATGACCTTTAATAATAGTGGTGCTTGATTAGCAAAATTGTATCACCTCAGTAAATTTCCATGTAAATCTCGATCCCCTAATTGCGTCTGAACTTAAACTCATTACCATCAGCCAAACTACCAAACTGACAATGAACCACCTCAGTTACAGCTCTAAAACTATAAATAAATAACACAATCTAATGCGTAACCGTGATGGCGCATTTAACAATGAATTACACAACCAAAACAAACCTGAGGAAAACGGTAACAGACTGTAAATAGAACCACTCAATTATAATTGATCTGGAAAGAAAACCGCAACTCTGGGCTAATAGATTTACCATCCACGCCATGAAGAAACTTTTCAAAGGAGCTTTTCAACAGAATTTCTCTCCTGAGATACGAGTTTGGAAGCCGCTCTCTGAAGCCACTAATGTGTGGAATAAGAAACAGATAACTGGCAAAACTAAAGAAAAACACTGAAGATTGAAGGAAGATGATAACTCGTGGTTTCACTCGGAGGTTCGGTGGCTCTTTGGTGGAAGCTTGCGTTTCGAACGCCAATGAGCCGCTTGCTTCCTGAGTGAAACACTCTGGCGAGTTTTAAGGAGAATGTGAGTGAATGTGCGCGCGCATGCTATCGAACACCCCTGGTGTCACCGAAAGGGTCTGTTGTGCTATAATGCCCGTCTGACTGTACATTATCCTGCTTATTAGATGGCTACTTGCCAAGTAAATAAACGGCCAATACTGATTTAAGTTAACATCTGTTTAAGGAGGGAGAAAGCAGCTACAGAGTTAATCAACTCTACAGTTTATTGGTCACTGTGCAAAAATATCGGACAGTTTTTATATTATGTATGAAGGCAGGGCTGGCCCATTCCACAGGCTAAAGACACAATACCTGATTTACCAATGTAAATGATCCATAATGTATAAGTTGTTAAGTAGATGTAAGTAGACATTTAACACCCAGTAATATAACAAACATCACAGTTTACAAATGTAACTGGAGGCAATGTTCTCTTGTGGTCCTCGCTCTGCTTTTCACCCTCTTGCCCCACTTTCATTTTCAGAAACACATTTTCACTCACAGAATGTATTCCTGCCTGTATGTTCTTCTCTGTCCTCGGTCTACACTGCTCTCCTTTCTTCTGCTCTCCTCTCTTCAGTTTTCTCTGTTTTTCTCTCCTCTCCTCTCCTCTGTTCTTTTCTCCTCGGCTTTTCTCTCCTCTGTACATTCAGTAGATCTTCTCTTCATGTAAGCTAAGTTTAACAGCTCCCCTGATAACACTTCTTTAAACCAGAAATAGATTACAGTGAAAACTGACGGCTCATCCTCTCTTTCTCTCAGCTCACTGTTTTGGATATTGTCATGCCAGAGATGATCCTGAATTGACCACAGTCTGAGCTCCATTTGCAGGCAGCGTTCCTCCCCTATCTTGTGTGTGTGTGACCAGTGTTTGTGTTCTGCTGTAACCTGCTGATGCCTCTGCCTTCATGCAAAAGTTATAGGCCGTGGTGGAAATGTCAAACTTTTACACTTCTATTTTAAACATTCATTTCGGAGCATAAAAGCTTTTGTGAAGATCAAGACTAAAGGAAGGTCTACAGAGGATTGCTGTAGGCTTGACAAGCTGTGAGACTGGAGATGTCACCAGTGTTATGTAGCTTTAGATGCAGGCTTGTTTCTTTCAGTGTATTTCTTTAGAACAGAATTCAAGTGCACACAGAAGCTGTGTCTGCTGAGTCCAGGAGAAACCTCCTCAGATTTATGGAACTCACGTCATTTATACGATTTTACAAATTCACTGTTGTATGCTAGTTTGTAAGCTATGTTTAGCTAATTTTAGACACTGTCAATTTTTAATAAAGATCTAATAGGAGGAGAGAACAGGAAATAATGGATAAACACAATCAGGACATGACTGGGTGAGGTTCAAAGTTTAATTGTCCACATGAGCACCACAGTTTTCACGAAACATCATTCATCATATTGCACTGTATGAGATGTGATGCACTAATATTGTGGTATAATACAGTTACAATATTTTTGTGACATGTTGATATAATACAGTAAAAACAGCAGTATTTAATGATACATTTCTTGTAAATTGCATATTTTTAACTTCCAGTTTTCTTTTGTTACTAGACAAAAATATAAGATGAACTGTTATATGACATTATTACACTATTAAATGATAAGAAGCAATTTGTTTTGTTATACACAGCCTTCCCTTAAATTCTAAGCTGAAGTCAATGCAGAAAATAGCAGTAATAACAATACAGATTAAAAATATTGACGCGTGACATAAGTGTGGATATAAGTGGATTTAATAGCAAAAGACTTGCTGTGCTTCACCGTATTGATTTAGTTTCAGCCTCACATGACACATCCACACTCTGAACGCCTGATGCAGACTGCACACAACACTGTAAAACACTTTATGATTTCGACAAGCTGTAATCTGATTGGCTGGCGTCTGGAGCGTTAGGACACAGGTTACAGGTGTTACAGGAAACCATGTTTATAGGAAACAGGGTTGATTTTTTAAATTCTTAAAAAAAAACTCAAATCTCTTAATCTGAGACACAACCAGATTAGAACTGTATTTGCTTCATTCTGTCCCTTTATGTCTTTATTTTGTACCTAACATCTAACATCACAGGCTATATACCTTCATTTAATACGTTCATCTGTTTTTACTTTTCTACTGTCACTTTATTTAATAGATTTTCTATCTGTGTTTTTTTTGCCAGAGTAAGCTGCTGTGTGACCAGACCTTATGTTGTAGGTCAAAGGTCTGCTTACACAAGACTAACCTCTGCTAACATGTCAAGACCTTGGAGTGGACTGGAGGGCAATCTTACCATTTATTAAGAATGATTAATTGTTGGATTGGGGTCAAAAGGACACATCCAGAGCAGGTGTAAAAGAGTCCCAATGCGTCCCTTATCCTTAATATACATTTGTTATTTACAAGAGTCTCTTAAATGATCTTTTAACACCTGGACAGTGAGTGTCACAGGACCCATTTCTGTACAGTAGACGTACAGATGCTTTGCTCTCCTACACATTCTCATTTTCTTTTTCTTACTTTATTTATGACCTCTGTCTTATCATTCATTTTCAGTTTCTCAATTTTAGCATTCATGTTTAACACACCCTCTTTCTCTCTCAAATGCACATCTGCAGGAAAGCTGCTGTTTTTAATTCCATGCATCCATATGTCATCGTTCACCCCTCGACCTCGTATTTTCTTTTTGTTTTCTGCATATTTACTTCTCTATCTCACCCTGAAAGATGTGTCTCATTTGCTGGGGTCACCTTAGGAGCACAGCAGAAATGAAGCGCATGTCTTTTCGGATTTTGCGCCCTCTTTAAAGGTAAATGGTTCAGTTGTATTATTTATCTACGCTCCGTCTCTTTAAATTCTGCGCCTGCCGTCCTCTTTCTTAGCATTTGGCTTCTTTTTGCTGTCTGTCGGGAAACCCCGTTGTCGCATTCATCTTTTACAGTCTCTCACTTTATTTCTCGCGAATGCATTTCTCCTCAACACCTGCAGATATCCACCGTGCTGCCTTAATGTCGCAATTCTCCGAAGTCATTTTCAATTGCGCTTCAATGAGCTTTGTTATTAGAGCCGAGACACTGTCACCGCTGGTTTGCCCGAGGCCTGAACTGTGCAAGCGTGTGTTATTGTCTTGGCTGTGTGTCTGAGAGGAAATTGAAAGGTGTATTCCAGATTAAAAGTGTTGACAAAAAGCCTTCGAGTCATATCAAAAAGATCGCACGGCAACATCACCACAATACGTTACCAGTATGAATGTCAGGATTATCTTTAAACCCTTTAAATTATCTTTAAAGGGTGTGTCGATTTAATAAATCAGCATTAGATCATAAGAAAATGGGTTATTATGGCAACAGGATTATTTGTTCAAACTTTTCCCATAATTCTTTGCAGCTGCACTACTCTTGATAGAGCATTATTTCCTGCCTAATTAAGTAAATCAGAGCAGAAAATAATACATTGTAATTCTGCATTTTCTGCCATAAAACACTACTCGTTTAACTCGTTTACGAGACAACAGACTTTAAACAAACTCTGTAATTCCTTGTGGCTGCATGACTACCAATAAAGTACCACACAAAACTCAGCTCAAAACACAATACTTAATCTTAATATAATATAATACCTACTGTGAATCCTTTTCTGTTTATTTTGTAGCATAAGGGCTAAAAAAGTGAAAAGGAGAGTAAGAAAAATATTGTTTCACATCCTTCTAAGTGACCAAAAACATTTGGTAACTACAAATTTCCTCAGAAGATCTGAAGGCAGTGTAACAGGGATGTGTGTGTGTGTGTTTGTGAGGACTGTGTGTGTGGCCACACTCACAAAGCTTTGTGTGTCTGGTGTGAATGTATATTTCAGAGATAAACACAATGACAGCATGTACAGTAGCTCTCTGTGCTGAGATAAGATAGCTTATGGAAGTCCAGATTATGAAAATTTTATTGCTGCCTTTTCCTTGGACACCACGAAAACAAACGGCTCTGTCATTTCTCCCCCCTCTCCGCTCTCCTCCATTTCCACTGTCTTTTTCCTCTCGTGTCCTCTTTGGTGCGGAGGCTTGGCGGAATGGATTTTCATAGTCATCATAAAACTTTCAGGTATGCGTCTGGGTGTGAAGTCAAGTCTGCTCTGAGTCCCCTGATGGAATTTCAGTGATACCACAATGGGATTTAAAATGAACAAAGAGAGACGTGCCCTATCGGGAGTCTTTAATCCTGACAGATCTGACAATAACAGTCATTAGCAAAGTTCTGCTAACCACAGGCACTAGTCCCGGTGAGATAATAACAATAGAGCTGGTGGTTCAGTGGGTTTTGTCTTCTGTAGGCATTTAGTTATTTATAACTCCACACGATTGAGCTGTCAGATGATATCAAGTGTCACTTAAGGTTTTGACATTGTAAGAGCCGCACGGCAGTAACCCTCCTGTAATATTCATTATTTGTTGGCCAAGATTCCTCTCATGTGTGCAGTATGAGTTACATGCCAGTGTTTGCTACAAATATATATATATATATATATATATATATGCAAATATGTGAATATAGATATATATATACATCATTTTCCATAACTTATAATATAAAGCTGTTTTGTGAATAGCATTGTTCAGATACTCTACTCATTTACTCATGGAGGAATTACATGAGAAAGGTTTCTTTGCCATCTCTGACTTTTCTTGCAGACTTTGGTGTCTGAGCACATCTGAGCACCGTTTGAGATATTACTGAGACAAATTTGATATGAAATTTCAAATTGACCATTCAGATATCTCTGTCTAATCTTACCGCAGTCAGGGTGAAACCATTGAGATATTAAAGAGATCTCACTATTCTCAGTAAATGTGAAACACACAACAGGGTTTCTAGTAGCCCGCTGTTGTTAACAGCTTCCTGTCCAAACCTCCGTATCTTTGTCTGTCAGTCTGTCCTGTCTGTCTGCACCATGCAGGTTGACAGTCATGTACAGACACATGATTCATCAGAGACTAGAGCCCCCCTCACACACACACATTGTCACAGTCGAAATGTTCAACCTGCACAAATGGCATTAACAGATTATGATGATAGGCATTGTGTCTGAGGTATGCTCTGTGTTCAGCTTGCATTCTGTCTCTGTTCTTGCACATCCAGACAGCACTGAACCCTTACTGTCCTCTAGGCTTGCTGTAGCCTGAGGGCTTCTGAGCTGGGGAACTTTCAGCTCTATATAGCCTCATCTTCATTAGCTTAGACATAGTTCAGCCAAAAATGAACAGTCCCATATTAATTACCCATCACCATGACTTCCAAAAGCAAATGACTGTCTGTCTTCTGTGAAACCCAAGAGGAGAATTACAAAGCTGTGAAATGGCTCCAAATTACTTGAATAATAGTGTAGAAATTTCACGGGCAACTTTTATGATATTATTGCTATTATGGTTTGTTATTTTGTCCTTTCTAGGCCTCGACAGCCCCCTGGTCCCCATCCACTTTCATTGTGCGAATGTCCAGTTTTGAACATTTTCAAAAGCGCTGTTTTTATTTTGTGTTTCACAAAAGAAAGAAATTGTTTTTGGCTGATCTGTACCTTTAAATTCTGGTATAATTTTTTTATTCGACATCCTTGTTCAGTCACCCAACCAGAGGACAAGCTCATCGAGTTTGTTTTTTTAACTGAAGCTTTTCACTGCTCTCCACCTACACCTGTCTCCCTGGTTTTGTGTTTGTTGTCTGGTGTTATCAAAGCAAACACAGACACTATCTGCCGGTCGGTGGCCAGTTGACATCAGCAACCAGACAAAACAAGAACAGTGTCATTTTCTCGTGGTACGACTGCCCAGTCACAGAGGATTAACAGTAGTGTCTTATGTGATGGAGGGATAAAAATCATACAACCTTATTTGGTGTTGGATCACATTATGTAAATGTAAATCATTTCAGATTTCAACAGAACATTAATAACAGATCTCAAATATATTCTACACATATATATTCTGTATGTTCTAAAAAAAGCAGGTTAACATTTATTACTATATAATGGTTATCGCTCTGAAACATTGTCATGTCAGATAATAAACCACAGAATTGTGAAACATTTTCCTTCTGATTTCCAGCGGGGTTACTGTGGGTCTGATGTTGCATTCGGGGGAGTGAGATTTTGGGAAGTCCTCTGCTGTGTTGGTTGTTTTTCCATACCTGGAGCTCAGTGGCCATGCCTCCATATTGTTCCACTTTCTTCCGCACCATATGGCTTCTTCTCCCAACTGATCCCTATTGTGATACCTGGCCACTAATTCCTTTCCCTGCTTCCTCTCCACGTGTTTGTCTCCCTCGCTCGCTCACCTTCTGTTTCCTCCCCGTTCAACAAAAGTTTGTGTTGATTTGGGCTTCCTTTTGGTGTGCAGTTCTAGATCCAGGGAACGGAGCCCATTTTCAACCCAAACAAAGATGGCACACGGTCACACACCTCAGGAAACACAGCCTGGTGTGGTTTCTCCACGTCGTATGACACACACATCTTCATTTCTGTAAAACAAAAGCAATCCCAAAAGCGCAACACGCTGCGTTGTAGATATTCTCCACATATGTGAATGTGAAAATGGAACATGTTGGTCATATGAGAGGTTATTTGAAATGTGCCTAGCAGCCATTACCTACATTTCTCCAAAGCACGTCTGTCCCCAGAGCTATCTCTGAAAAACATACACCTGTTCCACCAAAACAAAGTCTGTTTAAAGTCTGTTATTCACGCTGGGATTTAATGCACTCCTTTCATTTCTCTCCTGGAAAGCTGGAAGTCCACGCTGTGTTGTGCTGGGCCATGTTAATGCTGCTGTTGCTTCGGGCAGATGGTTTCATTGGTCTCTCAGCTGTCTGAACAAAAGTTGTTGTGTTATTTTCCTTTTCTCCTCCTTGCTTTCGCTAACCCACTGTTTTTTGATGTTCTGTTAGTTTAATGGTTCTCTTAAGTCCCAGGCACAATTCTCCAAACTTGGGAACAGGTGTATGAACATATACAGAGAAACTGTTCCACTAACCATCTCACTGGAGCTTTTCTGCAGGGATTTATATAACCGAACAACATAACACAATGCATCTATTTTAGCATAGACAGATACTAAACTGTAATGGCCTTGTTACATTTCCTATAACAGGGTTGAGTTGATTTCTTGTAATATCTGGTGAATGCAGTTCACCTTTGTCACTGCGATATAAATTATGATGAACAAATGCAATGAGCATGTCACACCACTTATACCCGATTGTATTCAATAGCTCTCCTCTTTATAATAACTCAACTGACATCATAAAAACTAATGGTATTACTAACATGAACATTAGGAACATTATTCTCTCTAATTGCCATGATATTTCCTCAAAAGAGAAAAATGAACTACCTCAGTCTTCTAAAATTAGAAGATTATTAAAGACAAGATCTTAGCAGGAGCTAATTTACTGATACGGTACTTCACATGATAGTGTCTCAGTGTAGTACAGATGTATTGTTTAGTATTGTATTTAGTCTTTATACATTAACGCAGTTTCAAGAAGAAAACAAATGGTCTGCGATGGTTCATATACATGTAATTTTGTTCATTGTTTTTTATTTGGAATTTGATGGTTTTTTTTATTAATGCAGAAGTCAGTCGTTTAGTTTCTGTTTTTGCGGTACGATGCTGGGCAGCCCCCTTACGGTAAATCTTATTAGTCGCTCTAAAACTCAACCTGTGTCAGTATCGTTATTGTTAAATCTCTTAAATTTACAACAGTTTTTATATTTTTATATCCCTGGTGTGAACAGGCCTGTTTATTGACATCAGTATCTACCATGGTTTCAAGAGTTTAGAAAAATAGATATATGATGTAGATAGATAGAACAATAGATAGATTGTATTGTATGCATACACTGTACCATCATACAGCCCAATCCAGGTCTATCTAGTCTATATACAGTATGTCTTCTTGAATTTTTCCCTTCACACTCCTCTGCTGTAATATCCAGAGGTAGTGACCATCAGTACTGTATAATCATCAAGCTTTTATATCATTGCCACTGCAGAATAAAAGCGAATGATGGCGATTGTATTGTCATTTTACTGAAATCCATTATGGTCCCTTTGGCATGGGGACCATGAGGAATGAAAAAGGGAATTAAGGGACAGAAAATGGGAATTTCCCTCAGTGTCTCAAATTAGATTGTCTGGGTCTGGGTGCAGCATGTGGATGAGCGTCCGTCTGAGTTGAAGGATGCTGAGAGATGGGGTCAGTGATGGTCTTGAGTCTGCTCAGTGCCGTTCCTGTGAACAGAGAGAAGGAGCGATGGGAAGTATTAGGGGATTGTTTTGGCTAACAGCTTGTTTCTCCTGCTCAATTATTCAGTGAAGTCACTGGGAGAGAGCAAATGATTTACTTGATGTTGGTCGTCACTGAATGTTGAATGTATTGAGTTCTTATGAGGCTGTCATGTGGGATTGTTTCCTAGTTAAACTTGTTAACGTGTAGTTATAATAACTCGTGAACATGTAATTATAATAACTCCTGATGGGTTGATCTTTAAGAGTCAGGCTTGGATGATGTTCCATGTGCACAATGTATAATTGATTATGTAATTGCTGCTATATATATATACACATATAACACACAATATTACGAAATCAAGTGTATCCGAACTTTTGAATAGGGAAATTGTTTGAATGGGAAAATTTTTATTGTGTGTTATGGACTCTATGTAAACTATATGTAAACATCTGTTATGTGAAATTATTCAGGACAGTACTAGTAAAAATTGTTTCATTATTATTGTTTTTAAGTTACTAACATTTTGCAGATTCTGCAAAGCTATTGTAACCGTATGGCCCCAGCTCTCTGTGTGTGTTTATATGTATGTGTGTATAGCATGACGCATTGAGGGGAATTTCACTGAGTCACGAGTTTAGAGGCTGCGGGTGTGTGGAAACTGAAGTAAAATCAGGGTAATTGCAGCTTCATGCGTCGCTGAAGAATGATATATTCCCACACAGATGCTGAATGCAAGAGGAGATGGTGGGTGAGACACGGGCTGCAGGCATATGCGACTGAACTGAAATAGGCAACGCTGTGGAGAATTGGAGAGGTGGAGGCAAAAATAGAGATAGCAGAAATGGCAAGACAGAGCTGATGAGATAAAATTGGGGTTGGAGGGGAGGGAAAAGAGCATGTTCCAGTAAAGAAGGGAATCATCTATTGATGTGAGCACTCCGCAGACTTTCCATTAAACACTTGTCACATAAGAAGCTATAATGGTTCGGTGGGTTTTGTAGGGTCGACAGAAGGTCGAACCTGAGATTCTCATCTAGGAGTATGTATATCTCCAGGGTCTGTTCTTAAAGTCACAGTACACCCTAAAATGAAGCTTCTGTCATCATTCACTCACCCTTGTAAGCTTTAGTTGTAGCAGAATAGTTTTGCTATATTAAAATGGGTGGGATTTATTTGTTTGTAATATTTGTTAATTCATACCATAACTTATACCAAAAACCTCGTTCTTAAAGAAACAGTACACCAAAAATAGAAGTTCTGTCAGTATTTGAATCACAAAAGGACATCATTTAGGCCTAAAGGATATAAAATTAATATGCAATTACTACAACAGCAGATGTCTACACAATGGATGTGTTCACATACACACATGAATGATGTACATATGAAAGCATATTTTTTTGTCAGTCTGTTTAGAAGCATGTGACCTGCATTTTTATCAAATTCCTGTTTGAAGAAACAATGGGATTATATCTCAACACTTTGATCTCTTTACCCTCTTGCTGTGAATCATTAAATAAATCATTTTTATTTCATTTTCCTTACATTTGTCTTGGGTTCAAAACCTAAATAGCATTTTACTGCATTATATGGCTACGGCTAGCAAAAAGCTGCTGTCCATACCCAAATCTACCCCCCCACATCAGTATAGCGAGACATTAAATATCATTAGCCATTCCAAACAAGTCACTGTAGGTATCAGAGCAGTCGTCACTGTTACAGTATGCCCAGGGGTCGGCGATGACAGCCAGTTTTGCTGTCTGTAGAACGAGGCAGAATTACTCAGCATATGCTCAACAGATTGTGTTTGTCTTAGCGAGATTTCTCCTCACAGAGGATCAGGGATGTATAAATAGGCAGGAAAAATGTGAAACTCTCTCATGAATGTAATTTGCAGAAATCTGTTCCATCAGCCGAGTTTAGTTTCCGATCCAGATTCATTTTGACAGTCAGGTCACAAATGCAGGTGCACATCCGTACACACACACAAAGTAATGCAAGTGGAATAGTGTTTTGAGGATTATTCTTCTGTTTGCAGATCAACAGATTACGGGAGCAGCTACGACAGAATGAATGATAAAGTGGGAGTCAAAGCGGTTCTGAGTTACCTCTACGTCTGCCCCAGCAACAAAAGAAAGGTACGACACCTGCTCTCGCTTTCATTCTGTGTCCTGAAACATTCGCGTTCTTCTTCTTCTTGAGATATTTGGTGTTTACAATTCTCCTTCACATGAAAATAAAAAGTTATTTTTATTATTTTCCAGCTTTTCAAAGCCTATAAAAATCACATACTGTAGGTGGTACTGTAGCAGCATCCTGCCATCTGACCTAAAACCACCTGCAATCCCAGCAAATTCACCTAGAAAAACAAACCAAACTCAAAGCTGCTGTTGGCTATTAACCTCAAAAGAACTGAAGCTGTAGTCTTTTGGCAGACCGAAAGCTTTTTGCTGTGTTAAAATACGTTTGATTAATTTGTCTGATTGTTGATCATATTTATTCATTTATTTCCTAATTTACTTTATGCCAAAATATTGCGGTTTAGTTACATTTACATGTAAATGAGTGAGTGAGAATCTTCTTTTGACTGGGATGGAAACACTGTCAATTCAGAGTCCCCAGTTTACATTGACCTTATATTGACATTCATGTCAGGTTCTCGTCTCACTTGATTTGTCGATGTTTGGCTTTAGGCATTAATCTATAAAAGAAGATATTTTGGAAAAGAATCCTGTAAATGACATTCATTTTTGGATGAAGCCAGTTTTCCTGGTAAATAACAGGATTTGTTTGATAAATGATTTATTCCTTTTATTAACATTCCAAAAGGCAAAGACTCTATTTTGTTTGAGATTCATTTAGGTTAAAGTTATAAAAACATTTCTACATATGCTGTACCAGTTACATAATCCACTAGTGTATTAGATTATTGAATAATCACTCTTTTTGTATACTGTGTATGTTATGACCTTTTCAAACTTCTCAGCTTTAATCCAGGTTCACTCTCGATGTATGACGTAACAAATCTAGTTTGAATAGAAAAAATACTCGGTTATGAAACTAGATGGACAGATGTGAAGTGGATTGTATTTTTGCTTTGGCTTGTGTCTTCCACAGGAAACATATTTTGCTTGCAGACCTCTAAATAAAAAAACAAACAAATAGCTTATAAAGGTTTAAGGATGAGCTGATTGTTAATACAAAGCTGTTTGTGTTAGAAATTCTCTCAGGGTAGTATTTAAACTTGTGTATAATCTGTAAAGAGCCCAGAGGTTAATGAGTTTGTGTTTTGTCTGGATCTTTGCCTAGCTTGGTCAAATGATACTCTAAACTGCATAAATAATGTTTGTGTAGTGTTTGGTGGATTTTTGCATTTGTTTTTAAATACCTGCTTAATTATTGTGGATTAAAAAGGTCGTCCTAAAGCGCACAAAAACGAACACAAAAATGTTCATGTCAAAACGTCAAAAGGTATTATTTAAAACAATAATAATAAAATTACCTCAGGATCTGAACAAAAATGTAACTGCTAGCCTAACACAGATTCTATTTATAAAGAGAACCGCTACGTTGTCAGAAAGTGTTTTGTTGTTCTTGGGTCTTGTCTTAACTCACCCTGGGCCCCAGATGAGTCAGGACTCCCACTGGTGGCCCCTCGAAAACATACAGGTGCATGACAGCCCTGACAATAATGATAGCTTTGTGTCTCCCATTGTCATAAATGCCGTTCAGGCTAAATCCTCACACGCTACGGTGAGCGCAGTTAGAATCCATCATCACATAAAATTACCTCTTACACTTTTACCCCATTTGCCCTCAGATGTTCTTATTGGTCTCATTAATCCATTTAGGAAGCACAACAGATTGATGACCTCTGAAGATGTTTGTTGTGCTTTGCTGCTGTGTTGAGGAACGATATCTGCACAACGTACACACACAAAGCACATCAAAATCGTTGTGTTTTAATGTACAAATGAGTTTTGTATTGTTTCCTCTATTACGTGGAGAAAGAGAGTCCCACAGCAAGGAAGGAGTGTCTTTTTTAAAACAAGGCTAAGTTTAGTGCTAACCTTTAGCACAACACTTTTCCATTTGAGAGATGGGCATGACATTTCAACTGCTCTGTCTGGGCCTTTAAATGGGACTCGCCTAGAATCTCAAGTGCTTTGCGTGATTTCTGGGGTTTTTAGGGGCCTGAATGGAGGTTGAATGAGAAGATCTCCTGTTTACACTTCTGCTGCTCTGTTTGTTATAAAATGCGGTTGATCGGGCATGACGTGATTATTCTGAGGTCACGTGTCCATTTTCGACAGTTTAAACCTCTCACCCAGCACTAGCGCCAATCATTCCCACTGAGGAGAGACAGCATGCGGGTCGTTAACTGCACACTGCATGTAGATTAGCTCGCGGGATGCTAGCTGTCTGGGTGTCAGCAGATAACAGAGATCCCTCAACCCTTTTATTGATTGTATTTTGCAACGATCTTCACTCCTTTGTTCAGCTGAGAACCGTTTGTTCACGTTTGTGCTAGTGGCTTGAAAACTTAATTATCCACTAATGCACCTCCAGTGTCTGTCTGACCCTAGAACTGACCCTAGAACTGCGGTTTCAGCATGTGCTATGGCACAAAGTCTCTGCATGTGTGAGGTGTTAACATCAGCTGTCAGCACAAAATACAGGTGTAAACAGGTCCAATGCTGCCTGTAATCAGATGTTTACATACACCAAACCTTTTTATTGCAGCATTTTTTATTACAGTAACACTGATGACTCATGTAATCATTCAATCCTATATCATTTATGAAATATTTCAATTTAAAATGAAATAAATTAGCATGTTCTTAACTAAGGCTGTCTGGTAGGCTGCTTCAACATTGCTCATTTTGAGCAGTCTGTAAACAGACTCTCCTTGTTGATTTAATTCTCTGTTTATGTCATACCAACAATTCTTCAACCACCAACTGTAATTTTACTTCAACAGTTGGCAGAAACATCTACTGGAGACCCACAGTGAAGGTGCTGCAGAGATTAACTGAAGGAAATGATGTTATATTCGATTGTATCGTGGTTGTGTGGGGAAACACAGATGTGTTTGAATCAGTTAGGATTTTAATCACAAAGAACTGAATCATACATGTTGTAAACCTGAGCATGGAAAACCAGTTCGAACTGGTTATTAGGAAATAAAAACATTTCATCAAAGACAATTAAAGCAATTAACCAATGAAAAATGGACAAGGCTGCAGGTCTACAGTAATATCACATGACACTGTTTCATACACGCTCATAAACTATTCATTTGTGTTATGAATAACTTGCCTTGCATACTAAGAAAAGTGGCAAGTGTTTGCATCATTGGAATATTATCGGAATGTTTCCACCCTTTAATTGTACTTGCTATGTCAAGTATGCTGTGCTAAAGCAGTATCATATGAGCAAGAGTACAGCTGTGATTTGTCCCAAAGCACCATGGCTGCATCGCCTCGTCCAATCAGATTTGGGGAGCAGAACTAACTGTTGTACAGTTACCTCTTTAAGCCCAAAGCATCTCATAGCATACAAGAAGTTTGACTCGCGGAATGTTAGACTAACTTATTCGACACTTCTTTCAGATATTTAAATGAACTCTTGACGGGGAACTTAACAGTGCAATGCGAGAAGTAATTTTCCTTTCATAACACAAGCTGTTACTTAATACAACATTAAGGAAAATGATGAGGCCTTAAAATCATCAAATTGCATCTGACAAGCTTGAAGACACCAGAAGACACGGGGGGCCTCCTTCTATCTCCTTGTAACGATAATGAAGAGTAAAAATTGGAGACCCAGGCCAACAAAATCCTGGCTGCGATTCGACTGGCTGTTTATTGGCGCTTAATGAAAAACAATTTATCTAAATCAGCGCCCTGGAGGATTCGTAGTTAAAGCTTGTGGAGAGAGGTTGGGATTTTTTGTCAGTGACAAATGCGCCACTGTTTTTCCAATTCAAATCCGGTTGAGGGATGAAAACAGCCGCGTACGTTCCGGGGAGGATGGAAGCCAGAGAGAAAGACAATAAAGGTGGGGGGTCTCGTCCTTATGTTGCACAGCTTGGCTTCTAAATGTTATGTCAGATTGTGCCCACTTACATTAGCTTGTTGAGTGGGGCGTATTTTTGGGATGTGTGCTGAAATGCTTCGGGGGCCTATTAGCTCTCCGCATTTTGGTAGAAGACATGAAGGATACATGAGTTATATTTTCGCAAGCAGTAACGATCTATAATGAAAAAGTCTGCAACTGTTTTTAGCACCGACAGGCACTGAAGCAATACAAATATGTACAATTACGAACGACACTCTGTATGAAACAACCCTTTGCCATGAAATAACAAAACACAGACTCTGTGAGAGTGCCAGCAGAAGATGCCAATTTAACTTTCCTTTCTTTTGGTAGTTTGTGTAATTGGGTTATTCTGTGTATGGTTTTGTGTCCCATTATGGTTTTATAGCATTAAAAGCACAAATTACAAATTTTATTAACTATTATAGCTAGCTTTAAACACATCAAATGCCTCATGACTTCATGGGGACAGTTCCACAGCGTTTTATCTCTCTCTCCCTCTCTCCCTCTCTCTCTATAAGTTTGATGTCCTGAGGTTTATGATCATTTTCTGGTGGTTAAATTGCTCTTTTAAAAAGCATTTGTTGAATCATAAGGAGTTGTGTGCTTTCCATTGAAAGTGCCAATTATCTCCATCTGAACCTTTACAGCTTCACAGAGATGACAAGATGCTGTTTGTGTGAACGTACAAATCTTCTCTACTACTCCACGCGTGTCATCAGAGAGCAGAATTAACATGAAGAGCATGTTTGTACTGTGTAATAAGAGTCAGTGGCATGACAGCGATCCTGGTGGCTGGTGTGCAGGTGAGATCTGTTTGAAGCTGCCTGCTGGCAGGAAGCATGACGGCAGAAGCCCATTTAACAAGCTGGCAGACCTACTTACCCTTTAATGATCATGGTGATCAGATGCAGCCGCGCGCCTGAACGCGGGCATGAAAGGAAATGTTTCCATAATTCAGTATCAGAAGAAGAGCTTCACTTGAATGCCATCCGTGCTTTAAGCGTCATGTTCGTCTATACAGTTGCTCTTGTGCAAATGTATAACCAGTTTAAAGGGACGGTGTCCCCACAGAGTTTCTCTGTTATTCTGTTTCATTAGACTGGTTGTGTGGGGTTCTTCCTTCTCCAAACACAAAAGGTGAAATTTTGAGGAATATCACATCATCTGTTTCTCATATGATGAATGAGAATGAGGACTGGGGCTGTCAAGCTCAGCCTGAAAGGATGAAATGGTCTATATGAGCTGTAGGTCTTCTGAAGCTATACACTAGCAATGTGTAATAAACAGAACTTATGTTGCCGGTGTGATAGATTTAAATAAATAACTGCTCAGTTTTAATAACTGGGCTTTTAATACTTTATAATGGCCGAGACTTTAATAACTCTAAAGGGTAAAGCCTTATGAATTTTGTGCAGTGTGTGCCAGAGAGCATCAGTTTAGTTTGTTTGATGCTGGTAGACTGCTGTACCGCTTTGGCTGACATTTCTGTATAACACTTTTTTGCTTTCCTAATAAACTCACCCTTTGATCTCTATTTAACCTGTATTTCTAATTTTGTTCTCTAGATAATGGTGCTAACTGACCCGGAGTTTGAGAGCAGTGTTCTCATCAGCTCGGATGAAGGGGCGAGTTACCAGAAACATCGCTTGAGCTTCTATGTCCTGAGTCTGCTGTTCCACCCCACACAAGAGGATTGGGCGCTGGCCTACAGCCATGACCAGAAGGTAAGCTTCACTGAGCCCCGGCTTACAGCTTTAGAAGTTCAGTCAAAATCGATTGGTCGGGATATGTATGACTTTAACATAGCTAGATATAACAACCATAACTGTTTGCTCGCTTGGAAGTGCTCACCTTCAATTTTTAAACTGTTTTATTTAAGTTATGTGATTGGTAACACTTTACAATAAGGTTCCAAATGTTAACATTAGTTAATGCATAAACTAGCACAAACTAACAATAAACAACCGTGTTTATCTTTGTTCATGTTAGTTAATACAATTGTTCACTGATGATTCATGTTCTCTGTGCATAACTAATAACAGCACAGCTTTTGGTTTTAAACATTTCTTTTGTAAATGTTGAAATTAATATGACCAAAGATTAATAAATGCTGTGTAAGTATTAGTTAGTGCTAATTATGTTAACTCTGGATGTTAACAAATGGTATTAAGAACTGGTATTTGGTGCTTATCTGTAGTTTATCCATATAGTTTAAGCTACTTCATATTAAGTCATTTATATTTGAATGGTTTGACATTTAAATGGAAATTCATCTTTGATTCGCTTTCTGGAATGTTTGCTCTTCTCAAGAAATTTAATAACATCGGTGGAAAGCTACATGAAAAATAACAGTTATTTAGCATAGCCAAACCCTTCTTCGATGATGCACAAGCATTAAATAGTGTGTGTGTTTGTTTGTTTGTTTGTGAGATTGTGTTTGTGTATATGAAAGATAAATAATTTTGACTTTTATCTACTAGTGATTAAAATCCAGAGGGGCCTGTAAATTAAACAAACATTATTACTTGTGTCAAAAATGACACGCGTTAAAGCTGGCGACATGCACTAAAGTCTCATTTTCTGAATCGGCAAGGGTGCTCGGATGTGATGTCCAGACTCATCACGAGCACAACAGAACTGTTGATTGTCTTTGGAAGGGGTCAGGGTGGTCAGCTCCACTCTTTGACGATTCATTTGAAAGAGACATAAGTGTACATGTATATGTTTTTCAGCCAATAAGAACCTCTTATATACAATCACTGCCTGGAAGTTCAGTGTCAGATTCTTGCTGTTGCTAAGGTGCAGCTTTTGAAGTTTCTAGAACAATCTGGTGCTTCACTGTGACACAGCAGCAGAATACAGAACATCATTCAACAGCTAACGTATGCATAGCAGATGGTTCTGAGATGACAAAACCTTCATTATCCGTTCGCCACAGCGTTTGCTTCTCCTGTCTAATCTTCCATTTCAAATGGAAGACAAATGGATCATCAATGTCTCTCCTAAAGAAATACCTAAATAAATCATGCCAGCATTCTGTCACGCCAGTATTTTGCCCATCATAAAGTTCCCAGAATCCTGTGCTAGCGTTTCAGTTTCAGCGTTTCAGTCGAATGACCAAAAATCAGATCAAAAATCATTGATTTACAAAAAAAATCATTGATTTGAGTTTGCAGGTTTCACCACTGCATTTTATTTATGTAATTGTTTTTGATATGTTAAGCTATTATAAAAATATATGCATGTCGATATAATATAATATAATATAATATAATATAATATAATATAATATAATATAATATAATATAATATAATATAATATAATAATAAATAACTCACTCTCTGTGTCTCTTGTGTCTGTTCTTGTGACTTTGAAAACAAACACCTGTCTGCTAAAAGACAGATTTCTATATCCTGTGTTATTTTATACTGCCTTTATAACGACGTACTATCATTACCATTTCAGTGCTTATAAACAATGTACTTTAAAAGTGTAGTACTAGAGGGATGAAGAGAGTGAGCTTGTAATCTATCTGACTGCCCACAGCAAAGACAAATTACACATAAGATCCACATGAGAGGAAGTTTAAAAGGAGATTTCTCTCCTGCATCTCAGAAATTTCTCCTGCAAAGAAACAAATACAGACGTTTTGCTTTTTGTCCCATTCGGTGTAAAACAAAATCATATTTAATATTGCTTCCTGTTCATGTTACACTTGTCATACATAAAACATAGATTCATACACGAACACTTTCTAAAACCTACCACAACAGAAGTAGAATAAATAAATTAGCATCCACTGCAATGTTGCAGTATACACTGCACTGGACCACAATAGAACGAGTGTATGATCGAGTGATGTATTGGTGTATATGTAACCTTTCACCTACCTAACTACTCACCATCAACCGCTGTGGACTTATAAAACACATGCACTGTGTTCAAACCCCAGTCACATCAGCCTGCAGCGCCCCGGCGCTCTGACCCCTCCCCTGGGGGGTCTGCCTCACAGGACACTTCATAAGAGCCTGCAGAAAACTCCTCAGGTACTCCCTGACCTCCTGCCTCCTTCACACAGCTCTAAATACCTCCCGGGAGAGAGAGAAGGAGAGAGAGAGAGAGAGAGAGAAGGAGAGGGAGAGAGAGAGAGAGAGAGAGAGAAGGAGAGGGGGAGAGAGAGAAGGAGAGGGGGAGAGAGAGAGAGAGAGAGAGAGAGAGATGGTGTGCGGGGTGTAAAAGCTGATGTGGTAAAGAAGCAGAAATATATTAGAATAAAAGAAGTGTAGATATTCATACGATATCACGCCAAGTTTCTGTAAAGTACACACGGACCGTTAGAAGACACAGAGCTGGTGTGATACAATTCCTGCTTGTGATCACGCGCCCAGAAATCTTTGCTTGAAGACTTTTATGCTAAAAAAAAATTTAAAAAATATCCAGAAAAATATAAAACACAAAAGAATACTTAAAACTAATTAAAAACCCAACACATAATGTTGGAGTTCATTTTAGGCAACGTCATAAATAATCCACAAGACAAGCTGTTGTAATAAATGTGGAGAGTGTTTCCGAGCGTGCTGAGTGAGGTTTACACTTACAGTCCAGACCAACTTTATCTGTCACAGATTCTAGGAAATAAATCGTTTGTATGTATACATACAAACATGTTAAACTAATATTCCCTTGTTCTCCCAGCCTGAAGGGTCATGTGGACAACATATTAAAGAATTGCTCATACTAAGAAATTATACCGTTACTTTTATATAAGGATTGTTTTAATGATTGCTGCCTTTATTGATGCTGTGATTGTTGTCACTACTAGTTATTACTGTGTTGTTATTTTTACATAATGATAAGGTAAAGACATAAGGGTCTGTGTTTACATTAGAGGCAAAGCTGACTTGTAAACCATCATTTAAAACTCTGTGTGGTGGTTTCATTTAATGCAAAATGAGAACAAGGATTCAGAAGTTACCACGAAAGAATTTATCGGCTGAGGGAGACATTCAGCTGTTAGTAAACAAACAAATCCAAGTTACTAACCCAATGTATTATTAAAGACAATTCTGTTAGTTAAAGGATGTCGATGCATCTGATTGTTTTAGCTTTTTAACTTTCCTCCACTATTCTTTTAGTGCAAAGCAAGAGTTTAGTTTAGTAATGTACTTTGGTTTTGAAAAGTAATGTGTGCATAAAGAAAGATAAATTTTAGATAAATAAGTACGTGCTTCTTCTGAAACACTTGTTTACCCACACGATGTTCTATATAACCTGTGTCTGTTTCCTGGATCCAGGTCATGTTCCATCTAGGGCAGCTTGTTTTGTCCTCGGCAGCCCTGCGTATATCTGTGCTCTCCTATTTCTGCCATTTTCAAACCTTTCAGCTTCAGGTCTGAGATCAGGTTCCTGTAGCAGTGAGAACTGTGTTTGGGACTTTCGAGCGACCTGCAGTATTGCTTTGGATCTACACTGTCAGCTTGGCAGTGCTGAGTGATAGTTTGTACTGTGTGCACTAATGCAGTAGCAGCTTTTCAGCCAGATCTTCTAAGAGCCAAATCTGGACAATGTTGGAAGGCTGTTAAATGAAATGGGCTCTGGATTGTGCTGTTCTCCTGGGCATTTCCCAGCCCTCTTAATTGACTAGACAGTAGTGAATCAATAAATAGTGTGAAACAGCTGACAAAGGCTCAGCGCAAACAATGGTAACCGCCCGTCACATGAAAAAAACAGAACTATTCATTGGTAAACAAGGAGAACATTCCAGCATTCATACATGGAGTTCAAAGTGACACGTCTCTGAAAGCATCAACTGTATCAGCTTCTTATTAGAGATCTTTGCATGAATTGCCTATTTTAAAAAGCTCGCTCAGAGTAGATTCGCATTGTTTCAGTCGTACCTCGTTTATACAGCTGAGTAGCTGAAGCTGAAAGAGAGCCAGGCGTTCAGACTGGATGCTCCATCAGGAAATGTTCATTTGGCATGTTGCATTAGCTCCATCTTCACCACTGTGTACTTGCGTCTGTCAGATTTTGTGTTGTGTTGTGTTCTTTTGTTTCAGAGATCATTTGTGCAGACAGCTATTTATACCCATTTTTTGGCAGAGCACCATGAAGAGTCACTGTTTTAACACCACTTTGTGCAGCAGTATTACAGATAGACAAAATGTGATTTGTTGTGACACAAAGGCAAAACGAAGCGTTTTCAGCTTTGCATTGTGTAAGTGATAAAGATCGAGATCATGCACCACGCAACGTCAAAAATCATCAAAAAATAGAGAGTCAATCATTTAAAGGAATTGTTTACAAAAGAAATTTAAACAATCTCATTATTTGCTCACCCTCCTGCCATCCCAGGTGTACAGTATATAACTATCTACATCTCTAAATGCCTTTCAGAATGGAAGTGAATGGGACAGACATCTGCACAGAAAATTATACCATTTAACAAACACCCGAAGCTGCCAGGAAGTCTCTAGGTCTCACGAAGGTATATTAAATGCAGAGGTTAACAGAAAACGTATCTTAGAAGGTCAGCAGGTGGCAACACTTTACTGCTGTCAGTAACTTTCTCAATAATGCTGTTAATTCAAGTAATCTCCTTCAGTTCGTGTTAGTATGAAAGCCTCAAGGTGTTTCTTGAGGTTTAATGGAGGTGCTATGACTTTTTCACAAGCGTCAATGTGTCGAAACTTCTCTGTAACTATAACATGAACACATCTTTTTTGAATGCTTATATAACTTCAAGAACATTGTTCGGGACTGTTTTGCTCCAGGAATGATGTAAAATCTGTGATCTTGAACTCTTCTGGTTAAAAATGAAATCAGTTATTAAGCAAATACAATGCTTGTCACTTTATCTTCCCCCGATTCACACGTCTGTAAACAGAAAGAAGAGGATTCAGGTGCTGTGCTGTGTGTGGGTGCTGAGGATGCTGGAATGTTTGTAGCTTGTTCTTACAGCTGCTTAGAATTTAAACGTGTCATGCGGATGGAAAGTTCTAAACGACAGTCGCCATTGACAACTAGGGAAGCACCTGTTGTCAAAACCAGGAAACCTCCAACTGCAGTGAAAATTCCTAAAGGAAAAGAGACAGAGCCCATTCTGAAATCAGGTAGAGACGACTCCGAGATCGGAAGGGATTTAAGACTGACACAGAGATGGCTTTTTTCTGCTGAACAGGTTAGACATTTCAGGTTAGACATTTCAGAGTAGATAGCTAAACATCAGATTCATCCGCAGCACAACCCACATGATGAAAATATGACCACAAATAACTTACAAGGTTATGTTTCAAACAGAGATGGTGATAAAGGCACAAAAGTTATGGATTGCTGCTTTAAACGGGCCATTATTTGGTGACTCATTGTGGTCAGGGCAGGCCATTATCCTTGTTACGAGTGGTACCGTACTAGCCTGGCTCATATTGCCTTTTACATTGTATAGTTTGTCACACAGCCTTCCTGTGTTGTCATCTGCTTAATTTGACATCTGGCATCTGACCTGCATCTATCAGATAAGATGAATGTCTGTCAAATATCAAAAACGTACTGGATGCACATCAACAGGTACATCGTTTGAACCGGTTCATAATGATCGTGGAAATATGAATTTTGCTTTCAGTGAGAACATTAGCTGGCGAGACTTTGTGCGGCAGAGACACACTGTCAATCAAATAGCACCTTTTCCCCACGGTTGAATAAAACAGCGTGTGAGCACAACTGCAGATCAATCAGAGTGTCACGCTTGTTTTTAATGGCTGTACAGATTACAGATGATTGACACGAGCATAAGCACACATTACACTTTAATTGCAGGTCCTGAGATAGGATTGCATTCAGCGAGGACAGTCTGAGACCATTTCTCTGTATTTGGGTAAAATCATTGCTGTACATGTCTGCAGTATGTCTTTACTGTATGTAAATACAGTCAATGAATTTATACAATGCAAAGGTGCTTTGACATGTAATTGAAGATTCCTGCCAATACCAAACAATAAACGTCACTGTTCTTCAAAAAGAAAGCAAACTGAATATATCGAGGCTATATAGAACAGCACATAATCTTAGTGGCAAAGACAGAGCTGTGCTTGTGATAACTAATAAGCCACAGATAAAAATAAACTTCAGAATTTGTTGCGTCTGTGAAGCCTTCCAGATATTTTTTTCGATGGTTGTTATGGGGGAGGCAGATGAAAGGACAGGTAGATAGGGAGGTACGCCTGTTGAATCTCTGAAGAATGCGTCGCAGCCCCCCACCTGTGGCTTGGGTGCACCCTGAAAACATAAAACGCTTGAATTAAAGTTATATTGGGGTTCCTGTAAAGCATTGTTGTTTTATGGCAAAGGCAGCCAGGAGACAGATAGCATAGCACTTGTGTTGGACTGCTATATAGTGTGCCAGCTTTGTGAATTTAGCAGATGGTGCATTGTGGGTAAAAGTGCTGCAAAACTCAAAGGTGTTAGAGGATGTGACAGAAACATTGATAAACAATTGGGGGGTGACAAATGTATGGAACACATGGATTCTGGTGTTATTTTTGTGCTCGGCTAAATTGCATAGAAGTCTTTAGCGCAAACGTCATTTCTGACTGCTGAATATTTCATCTCTGATGTCCTTTTTAAAATGCACCTCTCTTCAGATCACACTCAGTATTGCGATTTGCTTAGCAGGAGAGTTATGCGGCGCGTGTCCCGCAGCATGAAGCTAATGCAACACTTCTGTGGTTTTACTGAGTAATTAGGTGTAATTTAGGGTGGCATGATTAGGGTTTGAAATGGTGAATAATATCTCTTTCAGAAAAATATTAGTCCATTATTCTGGTTATTTATACAGTCAATACAGTGATGTCTATGAAGCTCATTTCAAAAGGAAGCATTTTTATGATAGACTGGCCAAGGATTTGCATGCAGAGACTATTTAGTACGCAGGTTTCCGTATGCAGCTGTTTTACTTTCCATCTGTGCAGTGACCTTTTTATGTTATTTATTTATATGTACTAAGTCAGTTCTCTAAAAGGTAGGAGCTGTCAGTTACCCTCTGTGATCTGGGATAATAATTTACTAGAAAGGTGTGCATGTTAGTAAGACTAGTAGACTAGTTATTAGACTGACATAGAGAGGGAGGGAGGGAAGGTGTGGCTAGACCAAAAACAGGGACATTCTGAGAGACCTAGACTACTGAACAAACTAATGAAGTTAAATGGCAAAAAATTGACAATGATGGCAAAAAATTACCCATATTTTACCACAAAATACTGAAATCAGTAAAAAGTTCATGTGTTATTTCGTTTTTCACACTTTCATTTTCATTGTTCCTTACTGTTTCCAGCAAGTGTATTTCTGTTTAAGACCTGTTATGAAGTACTGTTAACAGCCATTTATCAGCTGCCTCAACAGACCTGCACTAAAGCTGTGTGGGATTGAATTGATGGAATACAAGAAATAGACAAACGAAAAATACACACTTACAGTTAAAGAATAAAATCTAACAAGAAAGCTGGAAGAGTTTACAGTAGCACAGGACTGCTGTAGAAAATAATAAAGCTATATGTAAGTGTTGCTTTATAAATATTGTGTTTTATATATTGGAATAGTTTGCTTTTTTAAATAACCTTGTTCTTTTTTCTTGTGCTTTTTTATTTTTATATATAATATAAATATATATTCTGTTCATAGGGGATCCTCGTGTACATTACAAACTTGCCTTTCATGTCAGTGCTTTGGGTGACCACAGTTCACTTCATTAAATTAATGAGGAATGTGATTTCAGGAATTTGGTGACCCATTGGCGCAAGGAGACGCGCTTTATACTTACATTAAAACAAAAGCATCAACCAAACCATATTTATCCTGTGAGACAGATCAGCCTGTCAGACACAAAACATGGCACCTTCTATATATCGCAGAGAGTAGCTTACTGTACACCAGTCGTATATCTTTGGTTGTAGTTTTGTGTTTATTAATGTTTGAGGTCAAACCCGTCCCCTCTGGTGACCCGCGTGACCAGGAAAATATTCATCTAGGACAGTGTGCCATCATTTACTAATTGGGCAGTGAAATTAGAAGCCTTTTAAACATGCTGCGGTCAAAGAGGCAAGACAGGATCCAAAGATTTATAGTTACAAAACGCAGCTGTGTGTGATTTTGTCCAGCCTCTCGTCTATATTTCCACTCCCTGTTATTCACTAATGACCGGAACTCCCAACCAATATACCAATGTACCATGTGTTTCATCATTAAACACCAAAACCAGCTCACTGGAAAAAAAGATTCATTTTATTTCTTTCGAAAGAATCGAGAGCTGTAGATGAAACAATGTGTTGACTATAGTGCTTGTTCAAACTGGTCGAAATGACCTTTTCTTATTTATAATTTCACCTTTTTATTAATTGTGTCTGGTGTTTGATGATGCTATAGATCCAGAAAACTCCTGTGGAACCATTTTGTTTTCGTGATTGTTTATAATGCTAGCAGGCTATGTCACTAAATACTGTGGGCTGTATAATGTATAACCAGTGGAGATCATACACTGACTTTTGATGTTCTCAAAGGCTAACACACCTCTGCGTTTGGATAACATGGATGATGATAGATTTGTAAGTTCAGAGCACTTTATAATGCAGTTTATTTTAAAATACAGTTCCTTATTGTGATTCATTTTTTGGCACCATGTGGTAATTTTCACCTTGGAATCAAGCATGTTTATTTATAGGTCCACAGAACAAAGTGTAACAAGAAAATTCAGCGGTTTCTTGTTATAGCTTCTAATGAGCTGGTTACCTTTAGCCCCACAAACAGCATATCTCCTGCTGGAATCAAATACAGAGAGTATGTAAAAAACAAACTTGTGAAAGCAAAATAAAAACAGTTTCCAGATACCTCGGATTATAAAGAACATTAATATGTGAGGCAAACAGGAAAGATATAATCAACATACTGTTTTTTTGCCGTATGTACAGTTAAAACGGTATTAAAACTCCTAAACATCATTGTAAGAAACTTAATCCATCCAGAAAAATGAGAAGTGACAACTTTTAAACTATTGCATTACTAAAAATGAAATATATCTGAAAATGGACCGACGCAGAAGCAAAACCTACGAGGAAGATTGGCTGAAAGTGTGCTCAAACATTGAGCTCATGTGGATTTGAAGGTTTATCCAAACATTTCCAGAAGATCTCACTGAGCAGATGCTGCTACACCTGGATAAGCTTGACCTGACAGATGCATATAGGATTATAGGTATTAGCTGTCAGGGGGAGCGGGTGCAAAATGGAATGTTTGGTTGTAAGGAATTGACGTCTTGTAAATTATTATCAGCTGTAGGCTAGGATTACTTCAAGCAGACGGATGCTACTTGTTAGTATTAGACAGAGATACAGTAGTGATTTACATACCGCTGTCGAAGTATCACATTTACAGCCTGTGATTGGTTGCCTCTAACTGGAATGTCATTAATTATGCTTTTGTCGGGTTTAGCAACATGTGAGTCACCCAAACAAAAAACACTATCACAAGTCTGTCCTCATTCGAATGCTTGAACTAGCTGTCTTTGCTTACCTCCAAATTTGTGTGTTTGCTAACATCAAACCTGCCTTTAAAAAATTAAACAGTTTTCCAAGTTGTTTATCCTAAAGGGAATAAAACTCTCCTTGAGAACTTAACCCTCTTCAAACTCCTTGTAAATATGTAAACAGTCTTTGACTCGAGCTCTACTAACAATGCAAATGAACGCCGCTAATTATATCGCGCTAGACCATTAGCAGTGGCGCAGCGGTTAATTCCGTGCTACGGGGACGTAGTTTGAAATAACATAAGGATAAACACAAATGAAGGTGTCTTTTTTGGTGTTTGAGAATTAGCATCAGCGCGGGCTGTTAATAGCAGCTGAGCAAGCGCGGTCTCTGCGGATAAATCGTCAGTTCTGGAGGGTCTGCGAGAGATTAACCGCTATAATGCGCACCATGTCTAAATGAAGTAGATGGATTTGTGTCTGTTAATACCGAGTGAACAGGATCATGTAATTTAAGCCTAGAATGACACGTTGTATTCATCATGGCTTTGATTAGTAATGCAGAATGACTTTGTGAGGAGATCCGGTGTGTAGCTCCAAACGTGCCCTTCTAGAGGGTTATGCTGGATGAAATCTGAGAGGCACAACGCGCTCCTCACCTGCAGTGTGTGTGTGTGTTCAGTTCACATCAATATAATATAAATCACTCACGCTGCAGTTGAAGCTAGACATTGTGGCTCAGTGGTTAGAGCATGGTGTTAACAAGCCAAGGTTAAAAGTTCGATCCCAGGAATTGCACATACTCAGAATCAATGTATAGTATTATGTAATGTATGTCGCTTTGGATAAAAGCGTCTGCCAAATGCCTAAAAATGTAAATGTAAACTGTAAATAGGATGTTAGCGTGTGATGAGCAAACTTAGTGTTCACGTGCCTGCGCTCCCTAACTCTGTCATCTGTGTGTGTTTTCCTCTCTCGGCTCTCAGACTGCACACATCCCCGCGCGACCCCTAGAGTGCGTGTGTGAGCATGAGTGTTTGCACGCACCTCTCTCTCTCTCTTCCCTGGAGTCGTTGTTTCAGTGCTGTTGGAGCTGAATTTCTCAGCTCACTGCTCATCCAGATGGCGCGTTTCTTTAGCCGGATTCCAGCCTGTCATCTCCCTGTGTCTAACCTCCATCCACCTGTCTCGCCTGAGTGACTCCTCACTGAGGCTCTTGGGCTTTCTGAACTTCCCACAATTCCAGTGCCAAGACCAAATAGCCTTTCAGAATATCCATGAGGAATAATGGTTTTGTATGTTTCATATATGTTTTACATAGTAATGACAGAGACACTGTAATGATTTTATTTTACTTTTTCATGTGTTTTTTTTTTTAAATATTTTTATTTCGCAGGTGCACTTAGTATTTTTTCTCATTAAAAGTTTCAGACTTGAGAAATGGAGATTAAGTTTGGAAAATATTTTTAAAGTCATGTTGAGATCACACGACTGAATTCGTATGAGTGTGTGTGTGTGTTGTGCGATGTTGTGTAGCAGTTAATCTTAAATGAAGAGTCTTTTGTGGATAATAATGAGTAGAAGTGTTTGTCTGTGGTCGTTTGAGTGTTTTTGAAGCACTGTTTTGTCTCAGACTGGGTTCTGGAACTCTGTGTTTGTGATGCTGATGCCTTTAGTAACTGGATCAATTCACTATGTCTCATCTAACCGCCTCATTTAGCTGACGGTTCCACCCCATCAGCTGTTGCCCCTCAGCGATGTACAGATGCTCTCTGATCTTACCTGGCTCCCCCCTGAACAGGGTTTGATGTGACGGTCAAAATCAAAGCCAAAACTCCACAGCAAACATAAAGTCATCTCTGTGGGGTCTGTTTCTGACCTTTTTATTAAAATCCCCTGTTACTGTGTTTCATCTTCAACAGCATAATAATGCATACCTTCATGAATTATTCATTTATTTCAAGCATATTTCTGTATTTGAACGATTGTGTGCTAGTGCAAGCTCGGCTGATATTGATTACCTTCACATGAATAAATATTTTTTCATTTAAGATACTACAGAGTAGTTCTGTGAGTATATTAACCCTCAATTACTCCATTAAATTGTCTTTAATTAAGTGAACTAAAGGGTTTTTACAGTTAATTCTTCATTTTCTATAATATTATCCATCCATTTATCCATCTAATCTGTTACTTCTAACATGAGAATATAATTCAGATTTAGTTGCACTAATGAAACAATCAGTTTTGTAAAAACAGTCTACAAATAATTAGTAGTTGTTTACAAAACAATTAGTAGTAATTAGACAGGTAAAAGTTAAACTAAAAAAAGTTAAATAATTAGGTAGATAATTATTATTATACTTACGATATTATTTTGTTGGTATTATTATATGCATGTATGCATTTTACAGTTGAAACAAACGCACTAGTTTATATATACAGTTTATATAGTTTATATATAGTGCAGATGTGGCTGTCTTCAGACCTCTGCAGGTCTCTGGATGATTTAGAGTGTTGTATATAAGTGCATCAGGAATTTAGAGCTAACTCAATTAGTGAGCATAAAAGTGAATTATGATAATGGTCAGACACAGGAACAATAACGCTTGGTTGCTCATTTCCATAATTTCATAACCTGCTCGCTCTTGGTTCCTCCTCCTCTGCAGGGGAGGGTATTAGTTAATTGTAGAAGCTGAATACTTCCTGACAGGAATTAAACTGTGCCTATGTACATGTTGATCCTTTTGCTAACCTTTTCTTAATAGATTACAAAAGCTATAGGTTTTGTTTCCACAGGAAACAAACCATTTTTAAGGAATATTTCACCCCAACTGGAAATGTCCTCATGTCTTTAACTGTTATTTTACTGGAGATTTGCGAGGTGCAATGGAGAGAAAGATTTTCATTCATGAGAATCTTGCTATCGTGAGACTTCAGAGGAAGTAGAGCACATCTTACACATGTTTGTTTTAATATAGTGTTTATTTTGGACCTTGACATCTGTGGTTGCAATGAACCGTTATTGTATAGAAAAAAAGCTTCGTTATACTGTTTCAAAAAATTACTTTTGTGTTGCATTTAAAAGCACATGTAGGACAACATGAGGTGTAGGAAATAAGGACATCATCTGTATTTAAGTTACTCCTTTAAGAAGTGGGTCATAGAATAAATTGATAGATTAACTTTCAGTGGAGTATAAACAGTTCATTTAATATGCAGATTTAATCATTTTGCAAATTCTTAACAGTTTGGCCTGAATCTGTTTGTGTTATCAATGTAATTGACTGTGTACTGGATCCACAGATACTGTTACACTGCACAGCAACCGCTTGCTCTCCTAAATTAACTGACTGTCCATAAATACAGGCCCGATTTCTGTAGCAGGAAGTGATGCTTTCAGATTATGGATGAAAACCTCTAAATTGTCTGCGTCTCTTTTTATTTTGCTCGCTTGTTATTGTTTTCGATGGAGTCAAATCCATTCCGTTGAAAATTACACCTGATGCGGTTAAATGTGTCCTTCTGCTGCTAATTTGAGCCATAAATTAGGCTAATTCTGCCATCTGCCTTGCTAGCATAAACATTTTGGGCTTGATGGATCATTTAAACTGTAGCTGATATCTAGTGAATGTCTAGTAACTTCTGGAGATCAAGCTGTTAGTGCTGAATTACATAGTTATCGTTAGTCCCGACATCATAACATTTACTTTAATTGACTTCATTAATGCTCCACAGCTAAACAATGAAACGTTTGCTGCTTTTTTACTGTATTGTACCATAAGCACACACACACACACACACACACAAAGTACTGCCACCTACAGGTTAGCGAAGGAAATGCAGCACATTTTAATAAAAAAAATTGCATTTAAATTTTTTGGTCAAAATACATTGCTCGTACATATATTTATTGTTTTATTTTTCATCCTTTTACAAAGACAGTACTGTGGCCCAGTGCGCAGTACTGTTGCCTCAGCAATAAGGTGCCTGGATCAAGCCCTGGCTGAGGGGGCCTTCCTGTGTTTGCCATGTGTCTTATGTTCTCCCAATGCTGCCATGTGTTTCCTTTGAGTCTTCCGGAATTCCCACATGGAGACCGGGTGAATTGGAGACCTGTAGGTGTGAATGTGTTTGTCTGTGTGTTGGCCCTGGACTTTCCGCCTCTACACAGTGTTTTCCTGTTCTCATCCTGAGATACATTGGATTTGGGCTACATCCTGCACACCCTGTGACCCTGCATGGGATAACAGGAATAAAGAATGAATGAATGTTTTTTTTTTTTACTAGAGATAATGGGCAGTATGACCAAAACCGTATCTCACTGTATGATGGGAAATTTTAAAGTTACAGTAAGGCAAGGCAAGGCAAGTTTATTTATATAGCACATTTCATACACAATGGTAATTCAAAGTGCAGTATCCACATATAATACGATTTAGTAATTTTAAATGAAAATGAATAAAAGCCATTTATGTCACATTTAGAGTGTAACATTTGATGAAAACTACAGTTTTGAGATTTATTAGTGTTTGGTTCTGCCCTTTTTTGGCTGTAATTTGTTTAAAATAAATCTCAATGCTGTGTATGCTTCAAAGCACACAGCACATAGAGGTGACGTCGTATAAAGAGCGGGCTCTTTAGATGACATGTGTGTGTAAGCCTTCACTGAACATTAGCTGATCCTCTACAAGACATCTGCTCACCTGCTGAACACTCAAACAAATCTGCTCACCTGCTGGATTTCTGTGTTTCGTCTGTAACTTGACGGAGTAGAAGACGTAATTTTTGATAGTAGCACTGACTGATTTCTCCACCAAGAGTCAAATAACAATCAAACATTATGTGTTACAGTACCATGATAGCTTTCGTTTCTGTGCTTTTTAAAATTTCTATTGATCAGTGTAGTAGTAGCAATAGCAATAATAAAACATTGTTTCTTTATTACTGTATGTCATTTTGAATCTGTGACAATTTGGGAAGAAATTTCCATGGCTGATGACCAATAAAATATTTTGTTGTTTTTTTACAGTAAAAATTCATAAATTAGAATGATCTCCCTCCGTTATCTTACAATAGTTTTAAAAATGACAATTTTATAGTCTTTGTGATCACCAGCCCAACATTTAAAAGTTACTGTTTTTTTCAGTCTTTTTCCTGGATCTTCTTCCCTGGTCTTCTCCAGAAACATGCAGTTCCCTCTCCATCACAATTGAATGGAAATGATCCAAACGTTCGGGGCGTTATGCAAATATGTGCTATAGATTTTCTTTTTCATTATAAGAACATTATTAAAATCAGCTCTTCTCTCCCCCGTGTCCCTCACTTCCTATTAGAAGGCCCAGGAGTCGTCCTGTTGGCAGTGGCTGGCTGTCAGCACCAGCTCCCTGCTGCACTCAGTGATTTATTGATGTAAGTGGGAAACTATGAAGCCGACTTTGTGACAGCTCGGAGCTTTTAAAATTGAGCATGTCATTCGGCTGATGAATGAGTACAGGTTGAGCTCACCCAGCGGCGCAATATGTCAACGTCTTTGCTTATGAGGGACTCAGTGGTCCAGCGGGCCGACGGGGGACATGTGTGCCACAGCGATCCGTTCTCTCCGTGTTTTCGGATGGGTTGTGTTAAATCTGACAGGCCTGAAATGACTCGAGATTTGTTGTGATTAAAGGTGCTGTGTCATTTCTGCCACACCAGCCAGATTTTAAATATAATGACTGTTTTCAGATATTCCTAATGCTCCCTCATCTGCTATTGGTTGGCAAACAGGAAGTCCAACCTCAGACTCACATCATTGGTTGAGCCAGTGTGGTTGTGCTGTGCTGGTTGCAGGATGTTAAAACAAACAGAGCAATGTTTTGATTGTGTCAGAGTCATACATACTTATGACAGCTAAGTTGTCTCTGCATAATAAAGAGAAAGTTTTTTAACATTGAATAAATGAGATACTTCACCTTTAAACAAACTCTTTTCAAAAAGTCTAAAACATTGACAAGGTACAACACCTTGTGCTTGATGGTGTTTGATATTTTCCCAATGAGAAAAAGTCAAATGTCTCTCTGCATGTCAAGTGTAGCTCATTTAAAAGAGCCACAATCTCAAAATTGCTACTTTCCGCCTCCGCTTTGATTGTGTCACTTCAATTTTGTCCTTCGCATAAAAGCCAAAGTAAATAGGGATCCTCTTCAGCCATCGTACTTGATGAAAATCCCACCCCAAGAAAGCTTTCACTTAATTCCCCCTCAGTTTTCACAGAAACATCCATTACTGCGTCCTGTCACCTTATTTTAGTCTGTCTTCATTAGCCATCAATAATCGTAAGGAATCCTAATAGAAATAGGCCAGAGCTTGACTGGGTCACTGACTTCTCGCTGTAGGACTGAAATAATAACACGCTATTCCCAGCAGGGGGCGGATCAACAGAGGCATCAATCACTGTAATAGGAACGCACCAGGGCTTGTCATTAATCGTGTGGCCGGGCATGCAGAAACACAATTAGAGCAGTGGAAATTAGGCCATGTGTTTAGCAACTTGTAGGGGTAACGCTGCCATACGCATGTCATGCAGTCGGCTGGCGAGTTGTGTAAGTGGTCTCTGTGCACTTCTTTAAAAAATATGTTTTAATATTTCTGGCCTTGTGCTTCTGTCAACATTATGCATTGGGAAACATGTATGTCATTCTTATAGCTCTATGGGTAGGGTGTTGCATTAACAGCGCGACTGTTGTGGGTTCGATTGTAGCCAAGCCCTAGAATATTTTAATGGGTGGTAAGTTGATCCCTTATTGACTAGCACACACCGTACCAATTAGAACTAGTAGAACTGTTTTTGTGCCCACTGTTTGCTTTATTTGATGAAAAGCAGAGATAGCACTAACAGAAGTTAGTGGACGCCCAGCCCATAGAACCCCATTAAAGCTGTGTTTGAATGAGCGTCTATGGCTCAGATCTGTACCATTAAGGTTAAAGATCGATGCTCATTAAAAAGACTCTAAACGCATCATTTTGAGTCCCACACACATGTTGTGCTTCTCTGTTACTCTGAGAACAACATCAGTGCTGTTTGTGTTGGAAACAGTCTGATTGTTTATTGGACATCAGGTTTTTAATCAATATATTCAGTCGATGTTTCTCTGCAGTGATTGGACGAGCTATACAATGGGTGAAACTCTCAACGCTTACAAATCAAAAGCACGGCTGTTATTAGGTCATAACTACTCAGAGAAAAAAAACACCATTAAAGTCTGTTGTAGCTTTTAGTTTTAGCATTCATCATGTCTGGCTTTCATAACAGTTTGGTATTTTTAAAAACTATTTGTGCAGGCAACATGGCGGACACCAAAATGTTTCTTTCATTTAAATGCCATTTGTGCTTCCTCTAACTGCTAAGCCACGCCCCTTTTCACAAATTCACATCTGTTTTATTATAATACAGACCAGCATGTGGCTGCTATGCAGAAGAAAGTTAGATAGATATCAGAGTACACACGACACGACAGCTGGTAAAATATGTGACTGACGTGCTATAACTCTGATTATCTCTGTAGTGTTGCTTTTTATTGTCTATGAACCTTTTTGAACTCAATATACTTCTGGGGTAGATTCAGAACTGGCTTCACCAATCATCAGTCAGTTACCTCATCAAACGCATCAGATTGTTATTGAACGCTGCTGTCAGTAAACAGCGAGTGATGCCAAGCCTCTTTGTTCTGTTCTCTTGTAACATTCATGGACTTGTCAAGCGTAGAACGTTATCTTTACACACTTCTGACTCTCATGTCTTTTCCTGAAGGTTTGAATACTTACATCAGTGATGCTGTAAAAATAAATCTGGCACTTTTATGTCACAGAGGTTAATTTGTTTTTAAAACTATTAGATGTCAGTTTTTTCGTTGTTATTTGAAGGTCACATTAAAACTTTTTTACTGTGTTTTATTATTGCTACTTTTTAAATGACTTTAACGTGTAGATTTACTTGTTTTAACCTCTTTAGATCCAGATTTTTAATTTATGAAAAGGAATGATAAAAAAATATGAATGATTAAGTAACTATTTCAATCTAATCCTCATACACTTGATTATTGCCTAACCTACCTCTGGTAAATTTCATTCCTCTTTTATGTTCACTTCTCATCTTCAGCTCTGATCATTTTAGTATAGTTTTGTTGAGTTTGCCTATTACTGGATGCTATGGCCACATGTTAAATGCTCCCTCATTTGTAATTCACTTTGAATAAAAGTGCATGCTAAATGAATAAATGTTTAATAAATGTTTAATATTTATTCATTATAATACATGTAAATACATTTAAATATGTATTTCCCCCCCGAGACGTTTAATTTAACACAAAATGATTCAGACACTTATAAAGATTCCATTAAAGTTGTATTTTTTTAAAGTGGTAAACGGTGCTAGTCAGGAATGTGTCAGAGATGAAAAATATATGAAAAGTTATTTAAAAAATAAATAAATATGACTTTAACTGAGAAATGGCCACGCCACATCCTGCGCTGTATTTATTCTTGTGTAATGCACAGAAAATTACACTGTACAGTTTGCCTCAGCATATAGAAAAACAATACCTAATAGCTCTAGAAATCGACAGTTTAGCTGTTCTGGAGATTGAAGGGTGAGTCTGAGCTGTTGTCCTCAGGTTGATTCATATCTACAGACTAAAACACATAGTGAGGAGGAAATCTTGGCTTCAGCCAACAAATGAATCCCCCTGGGACCCGAGCAGACTCGCCTCATCCATTAGGACTCTCCTGAGGATTCGCCTGGCAGCTTCAGGTCCAAATAATTTCATTTAGACACTTTTTAATGTGTGTTTACGCTCTGCTAGCCGCAGGTATCTGCTCCACCTCAAATGATCTGCGTATCTGCGCACCTATGCCAGTATTCTGTGAGTGATTACCCCCGTTTGAGTAATGACAATGTGTAGCATTGATTTGGAAGGATAATATTTTGGTAAACATCACTCGTGCGAATTCATTAGAGGCATAGCAAAGAAAATGTGCCGTTTATTTTGAATTTGTGGCACAAAAAATCATTATACATTGAAAACTCGATACACTATACAGTCTATAAACACACATTTAATCTTTATGTACACTCACCAATTTCTCTTACAGAGTTTTTGCTCCATAAGATCCACTATAATGTAATGTTTATAAAGTAATGTTTTTTTTGTACCAAAAATTGTCATCGTTTTGTTTTTATGACCATTTCTTTCTGACGGTTAGAATTCATTAAAATTCAAGAATGCGTAAACATACCTTTCAAATAAAATACTTGTCCTTTGCTCCAGTTCTTGCAAACTGTGGGTTTACTGTCGAGTCCAATATAGTGTTTTAACGTCCTCATTTTTCAATAACAGCCTCAGTAGTTAACC